>NQII01002715.1:208846-326385 GCA_002778355.1 Clitarchus hookeri | reverse complement strand
GAGATCACCCACCACAGCTGACAGCACCCGCAGCAAGAACTAAGTATACAATCACCGTCAAAAGAAGCCCTCCTCCATCACGAAGTCGTTAGCAGTCAATCCGAGTAACCAAATTATCACAGTCTGATGTATTTCATTTGTGTTGAATTCGAGACAATATATTCGTCCTTCAAAATAAAACAGTAAAAGACTAAATTATTGCAAACCCCTTAACCTACAGGCGTCATATAGTCGGTGCCTGGGGACATTAACAACGACACTTTAAGCCATTCTGTCTTCCACAGAGGCGATATAGCGTCAAGTAAAGCGGCTTCCCAACTTTGGGGCCTAAATACGTCAAGTTAAAGTGGCGCCTGGACGTGGCGCACAACGCTAGTTAGTGTATCATACATCAAGTTAATTTGGCGCACAACTGTGGGGCCTACATACATCAAGTTAAATTGGCTCCCAACTGTGGGGCGTACACAGCCTAGCGTCATAGTAAGCACTGCTTAAAATATACTTTAATTCTTATTTTGTATCCTTCTGCCACACGTAAAAACAGCATTGTCGTGGGCCTGAGCACTTCAATCAAACGCCATCTGAGGGAAACCATATAATTATGAGGAATGTAAATGTGTTACTATAGTCTATTCTCGGTTCCTTCACACTTTTTCAATCAAACCTATGAAAAATCGTTCTTTACATGACGTGTTTGGTTGTTTCCTAAATATGTCACGTATTACAAGCGTTTTACATATTTGTACCACAAAAGTACCATATTTGTAGTTAAAATGAACTTTTACTTATATTCTGTCTATAATTTATAATATTCAATTTATTATTAATATGAATAGAAACAGGGATACATTTATGCATATTGATATTTAATTGAATGCGCACGAATCCGGTTCGTTGTCTCTTTGGTGTGATTTTCTATACTTGGTTAAAGCTTTTTTTTCATGAGGTGGAGGAATATCCTGGAAGTATAACTTTAGCAGGGCTTCAGGATAGTTATAAGTAACCCTAAACCGCCTATAATATGCAAATTAGTTTTTATTTATTATGTATAAAACAAGAATAACTGACTCAGTGGCCATAAATTAAAAAAAGATGTTATCGATATAACTAAAGAGCCTACTTTCCTCTACATGGATTCAAATAATTTTGATCAAGTTTTTAAAAAGTTAGATAGTAGGTGAGTCTTGACGTCTCGTTGATAGCGATATCATTAGAGATGAAAACAGAAACAAATGCAATACTAGTGAGACCTTAGCTGGGCCTCGAACACAGAACAACTCGCAAAGAAAGCGTGCAGCCAACAACATTACAGTGATAGGACTCGGAGCATCAACTTCAGTAGTGGTTAGTCTAAAGTTCTGGTAGACCGGGTTCAACAACTTAAAATATCTACAGATGCACCATTATGAGAACATGTGTGTAAATAATTTAAATCATATAAGTTTACATGGCCTACAATAGCAACATTTGTGTCCCGATTTGGGTGCAAATAGGTTGACTGCTTGAGATATTGCTTTAAAGATTTTGTTTGTCATTTGGCGCAATCGTACAAAGAGTCCTTAAAACAGACCCTATATAGGCATATCTAATGCGTCATGAAGATAATGTCAACATAAAAAGTGTGGTTGAATTTTATTGTATTATTTAATAGATGTTATTATGTTATCTAGATAATTTATATTGCACCATTTGTAGAAAAATGCCTGACCCACTTAAATTACATAAGTTTACATTGCCCACTGTAGCACCTTTTACTGTGGAAAATTTAGTGGAAATTCCATTATTGGTTCCCGATATACTGTATATCATAAATGTTGCATTTTATCACCTGGCATTACCTTAGAAAAAGGCGACAAAAGAAGATCTCTTTAATCATATGCAATGATTCTAATGACTACTCTCAGTATACTAAGTTTATTTAGAAGCGGTTAAATTGTTTAAAAGAAATTACAAATGTATGTAAATTATTTATATGACTGCCATAATGTAAATAAAGCCAGACACACTTATAACATGACCTACTGTAGCACTACTTNATAAATTATTTATATGACTGCCATAATGTAAATAAAGCCAGACACACTTATAACATGACCTACTGTAGCACTACTTATGTGCAACTTTAGGTGGGAATCAGATGTTGGTAGGTCCCGGACATATGACATAATAGCTCCAGTTTATCATGTGATGCTATTTTCGTTACCGTATTGGAACATTCTATGTTTTTCATAAAAAATGTTACACATTAAAGCCAGTTGAAATTGTTTGGGACATATGGCTTACTAACTGAAAATATTTTCATGTCTGTTATACTGAAAATAAATGACTAACTCTTTAGGTCATACAAGTTAAATGGACTAAATATATAACTTGTAGTCTTCATTTGGTGGGTACCAGTTAATTGATTCCCGTGATAGGACACAAAATCTTAATNCTAAATATATAACTTGTAGTCTTCATTTGGTGGGTACCAGTTAATTGATTCCCGTGATAGGACACAAAATCTTAATTTATGCTAGCATAGATAGTGTCAGAATACTTTCAATTCAACCTTAACCAATGTACCAAAGTATATAATAGCATAGTTTATGTGGCAGACATTTTGAAAATAATATTCTGTCCCACTAAAACATGTCAGTTTATGTGATGTACTTAAGAATTACTCTAGTGTCAAATTTAGTAGCAATTGGTTCATTGTTTCACGAGATATGATATTAAAACTTAATTTTTCACTTAGCGCTATCTTACAAAATGCTGACAAAAGAGGCTATGTTGTGACACATGTGATCCTTGTAAAAGATACTTTCAGCATAACAGTTTTGTTATAAACTAGTTCAACGGTATTGCAGATATTGCAAATAAACCTAAAATATCTATATAAGCGCCATTTTTAAGGTAATTGTCTTATCCATTTAAATTGCGTATATGAATATGGCCTACAATTGTACTACTTATAAGCCAAATATAGAAGGTATCTGTTGTGTAGTTACCGATATATAACTCACAAACGTTATTTTTCATGTTGCACAACCTTCCAGAATGTCGTATTAATAACGTCATTACTTTCTAAATTCAATGCTGACATCAAGCACTGCTAACGTACCAAATTTGGATTAAATTAGTTAAATGGTCCCAAGTTATACTGTAAAAGCATTATTTTAAATTTTCGCTATTTTCCAAAGTGGTGCACCAATAACATTTTCTGTTTCTAAATTAAATTTTTACATAATCCACTGTCAAGGTACAAAATTAGGTTTAAATTGGCTAAATGGTTCCCGAGATATAGTGGAAAAGCTTTCTTTTCTACAATTTGCTTTATCTTCCAAAATGGCGGACCAATATGATTATCGTTTTCTAATTTCAATGCATATATCATCTATTAACGTACCGAGTTTGATTTAAATTGATTTGAATAGTTTCCGAAATATAAAATAGTGCCCTAAATGTTTAATTTGCCACAATTTTGANGTTTGATTTAAATTGATTTGAATAGTTTCCGAAATATAAAATAGTGCCCTAAATGTTTAATTTGCCACAATTTTGAAAATAATTACCAGGCGTGACCGAAAACTGCAAAAGTCCGAAGTAATTACTAAATACTATATGTGGACATAGTTGGGTGACATTCGGTTTTCGGGTTTAAAAGTTATTAGGGTGGGACATACATTCCCGACAGACATTCAGGTGATTGCATAAACCTATCGTACCTTCGGTTAGAAGGCTAAAAACTACCCTCACTGTACGACAAGTCACATAACTACAGGCTGTTCATGGTTATTCGAGAACTTTTGAATTTAACCTTTGAAAAATATCACTGCCACTGTCTTCATACATCTTAACGGGCACGCCGAGAGGCAGGCCTCCTGTAAAGTTGGTAATGACGGAGGGAAAGCAGTTCAATGTTTTAACGTTGAAATTAAAGTGCAATGTAAACATTTCTGAATACTAAAATGATGTAGTTTGGTTTTAGTTTTTTGTGCATATCAGTGCAAGAATTAGCAAATTTGTAAAATATTTACTTTATTAATAATTTCGCAGTTTCGCTTGACCGATGCATGAATAAAATGATCGGGCAGTTGCAAAGTTAATTTTCTATATAGCGGAAGAATAAAAAACTTGCATACACGTAGATCTTAAGCAGAGCTTTCGAAAGTGCTCTGTTAACCTTGAACAGCCTTATTCCCATTGAATCGCTGCCAACTTGACGAGGAGCCAGCGTGCCAGTGTGTACGGTAGCGTATATGCAGTTAACAAGCAGTGAATTTTTTTCAAAGGTTGATTTCAAAAAGTGCTTAATTTAACGTGAATAGCCTTTAGCTGTGCGTAAATTCAGGCCAGCCGACTCTCTTAAGATTCTTAACATCAGTTTGGACATCTATTGCTGTATCGAGAAAGCTGAAGTGCTTGTTCGTCTTTATTGGTGATTTCAGCGAGCAGCGTCGCTAAGGCGCTTTTCGTATTTCGAGCTTCCATTTTCAAATCCCGCCAAAGCCGTGGATGCCTGTCTTTTAAAAATTAATTTTGTGGCAACACAGTATCCGTCCACCAACAAGCCTGTCGCCATAAAGCGAGCATATTAATAATCAATTATTAAAATAATTCTTCTTTTCTCATNCCGTCCACCAACAAGCCTGTCGCCATAAAGCGAGCATATTAATAATCAATTATTAAAATAATTCTTCTTTTCTCATAGCCTTAAGAAAATAGTCAAACAGAAGAGTGTATATTATTTAACGATGACTCATGTACCGCCACTGTGGAAGACATTGCGGCTTATATGGTCAGAGTTAATGTCCCCCAGGCACCGACTATAAAGTGCGTGGAGGTTGTGGGTATTGTAATGAGGTAGACTATTACTGTTGTATTTTGAAGTACGAATATATTGTCTCGTATATATTCACAAATACACAACATCAACACTTGAGAGGTGCGGTACTGTGCTAGTTCGGTTACTCGGATTTACTGGGCGAATTCTTGGTTGAGTGGGGCTTCTGTGACGGTGATTGTCATACTTAACTCAGTGGTGAGTGCTGTCAGCTATGGTGGGCAAGCTCCGGCGGTGTGGTTGGCCTTGGCAAGGCCGCAGTTGCTGTCAGCTCACTGTGGTGCTGTTCTAACGACGTGTGGCCGGGGGTCCGATTTCCCCCCGGCCAAAATGGCGCGGCTGACTTCTCTCTGCTCGAACTGACGTCTCTCGGCGGTCGATCTGAACTAACTGACTGTCCGACGCGGTGATAAGCAACTTACTGACCCGGGTGGTAGTAATCGACTGACCCCCCTCCACTCTCGAAACGGGCTTTTTATGCTGGCAAGCCCCCAGTCTTAATTGTCGGCATGTGGCGCCTTGTAGGGGTGGGAAGGAGGTGTGAGGGGGTGAGGTGGAAGAGCTCCGAACAAAGCCTTCCAACACACGTGTCCTGATTTCTGAAGTTTCAGGCGGGGGGAGGGGTAATACCTACTGTCGTCAGCGATCCTTCCGTGGTGCGTATTTTCTGAGTTAGGTGAAATACGCCCGATTATTTTGTTGATATCTCGTGAATTCCCTGTACTCCACAGATCTCGCGGCGGGCGAGAGGTGTCCATGATGAAGGGGGTGAAGGGGGAAGGCCTACGCTTCAGCTCCACGTGTTCCGAAATTTTCCACCTGCCTGTGGTACCACGTGCCGTCTAGAAGGCACCTAGCGAAGTGCGCGAGGCGGGGGTGGTGTGAGAGGGTGATGGATGTGAGCCAACGGCGTTCCCTAATCCCTAAACCTGCATGCGACATATTCATTAAAATTTATCTGCACATTTTACTCATCATGGCGGTAAAATATTTTCACATAAGGAAGTCGAAAACAGCACTTGCATCACCCTCTCTTGGATTTTATAAACTGGCTTCCTACACACACATATATACATATATACTTATGTAAATTAAGGACATCGGAAAAAACAATGGTAACCCACATTTTTTAAATATGTATTTGAGTTGGATGCAGGAACACAATGGTAATCGCATACTGTATAACCCAATACAAGAGATAAGCCGTAAGACCATAGATGGCAGCACAGTGCAGTGATGATTCTATGGTAAGCCATGATGCTGGGCAAAGCATAATGGTAAGCCACAAAATTAAATAGATGCCACAGCGATTTTAGCAGTAGTAGCTCAAATGTTTCAAGAGTTTTACGGGAAGTATTTTGTGAAGATAGTGATGGTGAAGTGTTTAACGAAAATAATAATGGTCCAGATTACCATTTACCTATACAGGAAAGGGGAAACTGCTTGAATAATTTGAGTGATAGTGAGGTAAGTGTTGTTTCATGCTCCATGATTTCATTTGTGGGTTGCCATTAACTTCGTGCTAAAATACATTGTAAAATATTTTTTCTATTTTTAACAACGTTTGACATTTTAAAGAAATTCCTGATGAACAATTGTACCTAAACTATATCTTACTCGGAAATATTTGTAGTCTATACAATGTTTGAAAAACGTCCATTAAAATATTATACGTCCAAATTTAGGGTTACTATTATATTTCTCATTGAGTAATATNAATGTTTGAAAAACGTCCATTAAAATATTATACGTCCAAATTTAGGGTTACTATTATATTTCTCATTGAGTAATATGTTTGATCCTACATCGAATAACATGGTTATCATTTTATCGTCTCATTGCGTGAGGGTTACAATTTTAATTGTCCTATTAAAAAAAGTATGCTATTTTCTTTAAAAAGATTAATAGTATCTACATAATATTTCACGTGTATTTTAAAGAACAGTTATTTGGATGTGTGTACCCCCTATGTGTGTTATAGATGTATACATTACGTTCAGACTGTGTAGAGATCTTACAAAAGCGTAAGTAGATAGAAAAAGCCGATTCCAAGACATGGGCTGGGGGCTGAGGCACCAAGACACTGCCACCAATTTGAATCCGACATATTGTTTCTGTCTGCCATCTTTTTTTTCGGTTGNGGGCTGAGGCACCAAGACACTGCCACCAATTTGAATCCGACATATTGTTTCTGTCTGCCATCTTTTTTTTCGGTTGTCATCTAGTTTCCGTCTGCCATCTTGTTTCCATCCACCATCTTGTTTCCATCAACTATCTTGTTCCTGTCCACCATCTTGTTTCTGACCATCAGTTTGTTTCTTCCTGCTATTTTGTTTTCATTATTATCTTGTTTCTGCAATCCGCCATCTTCTCCACCATCTTGTTTTGCACTTGTTTTTNGGGCTGAGGCGCCAAGACACTGCCACCAATTTGAATCCGACATATTGTTTCTGTCTGCCATCTTTTTTTTCGGTTGACATCTAGTTTCCGTCTGCCATCTTGTTTCCATCCACCATCTTGTTTCCATCAACTATCTTGTTCCTGTCCACCATCTTGTTTCTGACCATCAGTTTGTTTCTTCCCGCTATTTTGTTTTCATTATTATCTTGTTTCTGCAATCCGCCATCTTCTCCACCATCTTGTTTTGCACTTGTTTTTTGTTTACATTGGCTGTTGCTAGGAGGCACACCAGTCGTTCGAACATTTGTTAATGGAGATGACAGCTAGAATGCACAGGTGTCGCTCTCACTTGGCCACCATGTTGATTCTAAAGTTTGCCACTATGGGTGCTGCTTTTTATTTTTATTCCCCCTCCCCCCTCTCGAGTGGGGAAAAATTCTAAATTCTTACATGCATGTAACATATTATAAGTCCTACACGAGTGGGTCGGTAAATATTTAGAGTCCCAGTATGTAATATGAATGTGTATGAGTTGTGGAACAAAGGAGAATACAATTTCTACATGAATGGTTAAGTCCTACACAAGGCGAAATATATTCTAAGTCGTGCACATCCTGAAAAATAGTCAAAGTCCAGCACAAGATGAACAACATTCTAAGCCCTGTATGAGGTTAAATATTTTCTAACTCCTACAAATATGGTGGATAAGGAATGCGAGAGCATGACAAAATGGGGATGGAATGATAGAGCATGATAATATAAAATCCTACATTGCAGGTTCGAACAAAGGTGAGTAATTGGGAAACAAGATGGTGGACCTCAGGGTGAAATTATAGAACATGAAAAAATTAAATACAAGATGGTGGGGTAGAGCTAAGGTAACTAAGGTCGAACGAAGATGAGTAATTTGGAAACAATATGGCAGTCAAAATGGCCACCGGAAAAAATACGGCGGCCAGAAACAAGACGATAAGCACGATTGTGGCCGGAAACAAGATGGCGGCGATGACATCAAAGGTCATGGAGCTAGAGCCGGATCCTGAATCCTGTTACAGTATGCCCACTTTTCCTCTACTTATGTGCGAAAACACCGGGATCTCTCATGCATTGTTGAGATATCTTCAAGCATCGATGAACTGAAGGATCGGGGTTATATCAGATGCAACTGTTGGCTACTATTCATGATATGCTAACATCTGAGAAATGTGAAGTTCGAATGTACAAAATAATTAGAAAGATATAATGAATATAATAAGTAAATAAATTAAACTTATGTATACATAGTAATTAGTGTTTATTTTCTTACACAGTTCCTTCTGCTTCTCTGAAGGACTTTTTAATTCAGTGGTCTAAAAAATAGATTACGAGAGTCTGTTTAAGATTAAATTCATGTGAGCGTGCGCAGGAGGAGGGCTGTGGTTTGACCTAAAGTATTATGCCTTATCGTATGTCAAGTGGTGGGGCGATAGGCCCGCTACAATTACTGGGTCGCCGATGGGGACATCGAGCGGTGAACAATGAAGATTGCAAGTAATTATCATGTGTATATGCATTTTTTTCAGTTCCATTTTCTCATGTTGTACATTACCAAATAAAATTAGTGTTTAAAAAAATATGTTGTTTTATTTTTCTTTTAACGCAATAACGATAAAANTTGTACATTACCAAATAAAATTAGTGTTTAAAAAAATATGTTGTTTTATTTTTCTTTTAACGCAATAACGATAAAAACAACCTAATTTTATAAAAAAATAAATTTAAAAATAAAAAAAGTATAATTAAAACTAAATAATTATATTTAAACGTACATAAAATACCCAAGTTGAAAATAAAACAAAACTAAATATGGCAATTTACATACTTAATGATTACGGGCCTCGTCGCCATTCCATCAAGGTCGATAGCAGGCGGTGAANCTAAATATGGCAATTTACATACTTAATGATTACGGGCCTCGTCGCCATTCCATCAAGGTCGATAGCAGGCGGTGAAATCGAGAAAATAGCACCACCTACACATTGACAATAGAATCCAATGTGGAGGGCAACGACAGCACATTTATACGTCATCTGGTGGTTTAGACAAATGAAATCCCAGATGGCTGACATGGAATGATAGAGCATAAGTAATTGGGAAACAAAGTGATGATATTATGGTGGTAGTGATGAAATGTAAGATGACTGGCATTGACTAACAAAGCATGGATAAAATACAAGATGGTTGGCATGGAAAACTGAGCATAAAGGAAAGATGACTAAGCAAAAGTGGAATACAAGATGGTCTGCTGAGAATAGGTTCGAGAGAACGACTGCTTGCCTGGTGGCTAAATAGAGAAATTACCCCTGCATGGCGGGTAAATCAGTAATTAATACGCTAGCGCCCCCCTAGGTGATGAAAATATAAACAAATGACAAACAAAAAAAAAACAATATTGTGGATGAAATGCATTTGACAGAAAGAATGTAGGACAAGGGTGAGGTTGTGAGAGGGTGTAGGCCTNAAACAATATTGTGGATGAAATGCATTTGACAGAAAGAATGTAGGACAAGGGTGAGGTTGTGAGAGGGTGTAGGCCTTGGCCTCATTAACCAAAATGATTGATTGGAGGAAGTCAGTAGTCTGCTGTACATGGTGCTGAGGAAACATCCGGAAATGCATTTTTTAAATAAACATTTTTTTACATTTTTTATAATTTTCGAAAATAAATGTTTGGTAGTTTTTTCATTTTTCTAGATTTTTTAAAAGAATATTTAGTTTTTTTCAATGTCAAAGGTTACGGAGTTAAGGTAAAAGGTCGAGGTCAAGTTCACCTGGATCCAGTATGGCGGTCGGGTCACGTCATAACATGGTGGCTGGTTGGCACTNAAAAGGTCGAGGTCAAGTTCACCTGGATCCAGTATGGCGGTCGGGTCACGTCATAACATGGTGGCTGGTTGGCACTGGTCCCCCGTCCCCTCTAAGACCAAACATTCGAAATGTTAATTTTTTATAAATTTGTAATTACATTTTTTAAATCAAATGTTTAAAAATGTCTAAATAAAGTTTGAAAATTTTAAAACAAATTAAATTTTTTGGGGAATTTTGCAATTTTTGGGTTGAAGGCCAAAGGTTTCTGGGGTAAAGGTCAAAGGTCAAGGTCACTTGAATCCAACATGTGGGACAACATGGCCGCCGCCCAACCGGAGTTAAAGAGCAGGTGGCCGGCGCCTTGCGACTGTGCCTGGTGCCCCTATGCCCGAATCGGCTATATCTTTCCACTATGGTTCTATTTCTGTTATAGTCAATATATATTTTGTACACCTATAAAAAATATTGTATTTAGTGCAATCGAAATAAATTAATAACTTAATTTTCTTTACATAGCTATTTTATTAAGTTAAATATTCTTTGTGTTATTCGTCTTTGCGTACTTTTCAAGATGTGAACTTTAAGCGTATTAATCACATGTGCAGAGAACTTTATAAGACCCCACATTTTTATAATAGGTGTATAAAAACTTCAGGTTTTGTTTATATGTATGAATTTTAGTACATGGGTATTTTCTAAATAATTAGTCCTTTAATTCTTGACATTATTTACATTTATTTGTATTGTTTTCTTATATTAAACTAGTTATCATGATTTGGCNTAGTCCTTTAATTCTTGACATTATTTACATTTATTTGTATTGTTTTCTTATATTAAACTAGTTATCATGATTTGGCACTTTTAAATGTTTTAACAGTTTTTAAAAATATATATTTCACATTTTAACAACACATTATAATTATTTTTTATGTTTGGCATAAAAAGTTCTTCTTAATAAATGAAAACTATTTTAAACATTTGTAAACATTTGTCCAATTGAAATTTTTATGAATTAAAGAAGTAGAATTAACGAGTGAAGTGATTTGGGCGGCTCTTAACAGCGAGGGCTTTATAGCCAATGAGGGTGATTAAGGTGAAAATGGAGCAATGCCGGAATGGAAGGGTGGGGTAAACGAGAGATCCCCGAGAAAACCAGCCGCCCAGCGGCATCGTCCGACACGATTCCCACATGCAAAAATGCGGGAGTGACCCGGCCGGGGATTGAACCCGATTCGCCTTGGTGGGAGGCGAGCAGGCTAACCTCCCTAAAGAAGTAGAAGTTTTACAAACTTTATCAACATTAATTCAATTCTTTTTTCTTTTGAATGCGTTAATTATAAACGATATAAATTTTGCAATTTTAAATCAGTATTTATGTAAATATCAAATTTTATTTTCACATAGCTGGGTAAATAATAAGAGTAGGAATTAGATAATTTTTAATAAATGCTAAAATCCTTTCATACTTGTCCTGCGTGTTTGTGAATAAAATAAATACATTTTTTATGCAATTACGTCTAAATTTATTACTTAAATTTAAATTTTCGTTTTGTGATTTTTTTAAAGACCAAATTTCTAAGTCAGACTGCTTCAGAACTCTCCCTTAATATCTACTCATTGTATCCGTCTGTACTGAGCTTGCTGTTGACGAGAAGTTAAGTCCTACCCGCCTACGTACTGATGTATTTAAATAGTTTTCAGAAATACTCCGCGGAGAATGACTAAATTATAATACGTTGGTAACAAATCCAGGGACGAATGTAAGATTATCAGAGCGACGTTAGTCGGTGCTGCTGCAAGCTCTGGCCGTTACGTTCTCGCGCACACACAGACCTGCACACAGGCGATCACTCAGTTTGTTCTTCTGACATGTAGGTCGCACCTGCACTTTTGCACAACGCGGGGCTGGGCAACATCTACGTGTTCTTGTCGACACCGTTTAGCTCTTTTCGGTATCTCGCTGCTTCCGTGGGTCACACTTGTGATTGCGAGAAGCAAGGACGCAGCTCGAGTGATTCGCTCGTTCAAAGTTCACAGGTGCGTCGTGAATGAAGGGTAACTGGGGAGTCGAGATTTCGCTCCCTCGGCTCGTTTCCCGTTTGCACTGTAGTTTGGGACGCGCTGATTTTGAGACTCCCCCCCGGAGGATTGAAAATATGCACCGTTAATTTCATTGAACTTTCAGGCGTTTCGCACTGACACGAACTCTCAATTTATTGAACTGTATTTGTAACTGCACACACTGCCTGCATTTCGATGTGTGGCCTACCACGCATGTTGAGCTTCCCTTGCTTGTCCGTCATCTTTTTCAACATTCTACATATACAAACTGCAGTAAAAATACTTTTTTTTTAAAGTATTATGGTCGTGAACACAATTTTGATGCCCGAGGCGAAATAGGTAGGATGATGTGCCGTGCTTTGCCATTGCATTCTGCATTGTGAGCATGAACAGAAAATTCATCATCCATCTTCCGTTTCTGAAAGAAAAAAAACAACAAACTGGCTGGTCATAGAACTAGGGACCTTAGATCCGCCAGTAAGACATCATGACAACTGGTTGGCCAAATGTTTGAACTTTGACATATTACTTTCATATAGGCCTACACATAATAATATGGTCTTCTATAGGCTGTTCTCGGTAAATCGAGCACTCCTAAAAGTCCTGCTTAAGATCTACGTGTACGCGCATCGCGCATTCTTCCGCTATCAGTAAAATTAACACTGCCATGGGCCTTATCACTTTATTCATACTGCGGTCAAGTGAACCTGTGAAATTATTAAGAANTACCACGCATGTTCAGCTTCCCTTGCTTGTCCGTCATCTTTTTCAACATTCTACATATACAAACTGCAGTAAAAATACTTTTTTTTTTAAGTATTATGGTCGTGAACACAATTTTGATGCCCGAGGCGAAATAGGTAGGATGGTGTGCCGTGCTTTGCCATTGCCTTCTGCATTGTGAGCATGAACAGAAAATGCATCATCCATCTTCCGTTTCTGAAAGAAAAAAAAACAACAAACTGGCTGGTCATAGAACTAGGGACCTTAGATCCGCCAGTAAGACATCATGACAACTGGTTGGCCAAATGTTTGAACTTTGACATATTACTTTCATATAGGCCTACACATAATAATATGGTCTTCTATAGGCTGTTCTCGGTAAATCGAGCACTCCTAAAAGTCCTGCTTAAGATCTACGTGTACGCGCATCGCGCATTCTTCCGCTATCAGTAAAATTAACACTGCCATGGGCCTTATCACTTTATTCATACTGCGGTCAAGTGAACCTGTGAAATTATTAAGAAAGCAAGCATTTTACAAATATGCTAATTCTTACTGTTATATGTATTAAAAATAAGCAAGCAAAGAAGTCATTTCGGTATTCACAAATGTTTGTATCTAGCACTTTTGATTAAATTTTAAGATGTGGAACTATTTTTCCTCCATAGTTAACAAATTTATTGGGCACGTGCCAGACAGTGTGCCCGTTAAAATGCATGCAGGTAGGAGCAGTGACATTTTTCAAGATGTCTTAGTAATTGTTAGAGAAACTGATGCTACGTTTTCACTTGAGTTGTAAGTGATTACTCAGACAGAAACTTCGATTTCTCAGACTGATTATTCTTCACACACTCATCGCGGTCAAATAGGTTTTTATTTTTCCCCCAATACGAGCATGTTATTTCGGCGTAAGAACGGCTGTAAGAAGGATTCGGTGAACTGTTGTCTGATACGGACTTGTTTTCCTTGCGCAAATATAACTTTTGTGTGAACGTTGACTCGCAATTATGTTCTGTGGGAAAAAAAATGCGCGTATTTATCACGACAAATATTTTAGACGGGTTTGAACTTTGGATTGTAACGCATGTGATTTCAGAAGTCCAAATCGTCAAAACTCTGTTAGCTGAATTGGAGACGATCTTCGATTTTGGAGATATTGCCGAATACAGTGACACGACCACCCGCTAGCCTGCGGCCTGAACACGCTTACCAAATAGTTACAGTGGCACATGCCACTGGTCTCTGACGAGGTATTAAGGGGAGTCGGGCAAATCCGATAAGGAAAACGAGGTTCCCGCGAAGACAAAATCATTACAGAGCGCAGATGTGCTTCTATTGCCGTGAACGAAATTTGTTTGTCTGTCGTATTAGATGTAAGTGTGATTGTGCCGTCCGCAGGCGCGAATTTAGAAGAAGGGAGGAGCAGGGGGCATGTGCCCCTCCGTCACAAATGTTTTAGACATATTATGGAAGCGAAGGTTGACAACTGTGGAATATGACAACAAAACAAAGAAAAAATGTAAGTTTACTTTCTACTATGAAAATAATAATCACGCCTTTCCCAAGTCTGTGTTCTTACATTTTCTGTTTAAATTTTAATAAAATATTATATACGATCATTACAAAATCCCTTTAATTTTGAATTTTATTGCAAGGGGTAGGGGTGGCAAGTGGCCAGGAAAATCATGCCTACCAGCACACATGTTTTCCTCTTAAGTATGAATGCGAGTGCCCTCCTTTAATAGTTTCTAAATTCGTGCTTGGGAGACGGCAACGTAAAAGTATAAGAATATTGTTTAGTTCGTTTGTACTATGTTGTGAACAGTTCTTAGAGCTCGCAAGGTAGCATACGTGTTAATACTACAGGAGACAGTAGTCGACAGTGAATTTGCCCTACGCAGGTATTATTGAAAGTATCGTACACGCCATATACCAATATTAAGACGCCCGCCTACCTGAGAGCAAGTTGGTCGTTCCGGTCTCGCGGTGAAGCCAGCCGGGTGGGCGACANTAGTTAACAAATTTATTGGGCACGTGCCAGACAGTGTGCCCGTTAAAATGCATGCAGGTAGGAGCAGTGACATTTTCCAAGATGTCTTAGTAATTGTTAGAGAAACTGATGCTACGTTTTCACTTGAGTTTTTTTTTCCCCAATACGAGCATGTTATTTCGGCGTAAGAACGGCTGTAAGAAGGATTCGGTGAACTGTTGTCGGATACGGACTTGTTTTTCTTGCGCAAATATAACTTTTGTGTGAACGTTGACTCGCGATTATGTTGTGTGGGGAAAAAAAATGCGCGTATTTATCACGACAAATATTTTAGGCGGGTTTGAACTTTGGATTGTAACGCATGTGATTTGAGAAGTCCGAATCGTCAAAACTCTGTTAGCTGAATTGGAGAGGATCTTCGATTTTGAAGATATTGCCGAATACAGCGACACGACCACCCGCTAGCCTGCGGCCTGAACACGCTTACCAAATAGTTATAGTGGCACATGCCAATGGTCTGTGACGAGGTATTAAGGGGAGTCGGGCAAATCCGATAAGGAAAACGAGGTTCCCGCGAATACAAAATCATTACAGAGCACAGATGTGCTTCTATTGCCGTGGAACAAAATTTGTTTGTCTGTCTTATTAGATGTAAGTGTGATTGAGCCGCCTGCAGGCGCGAATTTAGAAGAAGGGAGGAGCAGGGAGCATATGCCCCTCCGTCACAAATGTTTAAGACATATTATCGAAGCGAAGGTTGAGGACTGTGGGATATGTTAACAAAACAAAAAAAAATGTAAGTTTAATTTCTACCATGAAAATAATAATCACTCCTTTCCCAAGTCTGTGTCCTTACATCTTCTGTTTAAATTTTAATAAAATATTATATACGATCATTACAAAATCCCTTTAATTTTGAATTTTATTGCAAGTGGTAGGGGTGGCAAGTGGCCAGGAAAATCATGCCTACCAGCACACATGTTTTCCTCTTAATTATGTAAGCGAGTGCCCTCCTTTAATAGTTTCTAAATTCGTGCTTGGGAGACGGTAACGTAAAAGTATAAGAATATTGTTTAATTCGTTTGTACTATGTTGTGAACAGTTCTTAGAGCTCGCAAGGTAGTAGACGTGTTAATACTACAGGAGGCAGTAGTCGACAGCGAATTTGCCCTACGCAGGTATTATTGAAAGTATCGTATACGCCATATACCAACATGAATATAACTCTACCAAACGTTTTCGTTTGTCATATGAATTACATTTAAGAGATAATTATCAGTCTAAATAATGCAAATATTAATAATTATACTTATTTTAACAAACTGTGTCAATATCACATTTGATTTTTCGTTTTATTCACCATTTGCGCTTATATTAATGAGTTGTAATTGGGTTTTGGTGGCATAACTGGTTAATACGAGAATTTGTGTACGTTGGCGCTCGTGTGCTTCATGTAAATTACGTAAAATAAGACAAAACAGAAATATAAGACGCGTGGTATCCTTACTGTTACAACTTGTTGGCAAAAGTTACTATGTGATAAATAATAAATTACATATTTACATGTTTCTAAAACAAAAAAATCAACACAATACTAGGTGCCCTCTTGCAAATAAAATATTCGACAGTTTTTCTTAATACAAATGAGCAAACTAGCTTAAAATAATGTAAAAGTTGTACATGTTGACAAACAGGGTTAAAGCTGGTATACTAGATACATTTTCAAATAGGTACACAATTAAAAGAATAAAATTTTAATGAGCGTAGTATTATTTTTTGATTTTGGATGGGATGGTGTGGTTGGTACTTCGACCTTACGATATTTACCTTCTCTCCTTCCCCCACCTTCCTTTATTCCATTGTAAATAAGGACGACGGCGTAATTTAAGAGTACCGTATCTTTCTCTCTTCCGTACTCTGTGGGTACCGCGTTTAGCCCGCAGACTGAAGATGATGTAGACCGGTTATAACCGGTATAACATGCTCACAAGACGAATAATTATTCGTATAGTGTGCATGTGCCCAACATTGATCTACCCAACACCAACACAACTGTCAAAGTCACATGGTCAACAATGATGGATGTGTTTGTACATATCTTATTTATTAAATGAGAAGTTATTTTATATGAATAAAATACTTTTACCAATTTTAATTTAATCAAACTGCATTATAAATTGGTCAAATCAAGTATGAAAACATCTCAAAGCACTTGTTTACTAAACAGTGTTCTAACCTCAGATCCAATCCACGCCGTTTTTGCTAGTCGTGTTGGCAAAAAAACAGTTCAATGTTGCGACACGGGGATTGGAGCGCGCAGCCAGCGAGATCGGTCTACCTCATCTTTAGTCTATGGTTAAGACTGACCATCAGGCGGGGGCGGAAAAAGCCTACGTCATCACAAACATTAAAGTCCTTCCCGTATGAGAAATAGGGAGGCGGTCTACAAATCCCCGTGAGCTGTGCAGGAAAGAGCACGGCCTGAGAACAGATGGTGGGCAGAATGGACATTCGCGGGACGAGGATCGTCGAGGAGGCCGTAGTTACTGCGCATGCGCGTTTTCAACCACTGATTTCCAACGTAGTATCCCAACACAAGAGGACTTCCGAAACTAACCTCGGATGACGTGTACGTGTTTTCACAGTTTAAGCTAACTTAGAATAGTTACCGAGCGAGGTGGCACAGTGGTAAACCTTCGGACTCGCTTGCGGGAGGACCTAAGTTCGAATTAATTTTGGTCAGATCATCCTGATTTCGGTTTCCCATGGTTTCCCCAAATCACTACGGGCGAATGCTTGGACGGTTCCTTACTGCAGGTCATGGACAATTTTTCCCCCAGTTTTTTCTTCCCTGAGTGACTTGCTCCGTCTCTGACGGCCACGCTGTCGATTAGAAGTTAAGGCTCCCGCCTACCTGGAGCTTTTTTCCGTGTTTAAGGCCGAGAAGCGCGTGAGCGATAAGGGCTATACTCCCACGCACATAAAGTGCGCCATCGCCGCTAAAGTGCAAGGCTCTTTAACTGGCGTACAGTATTCTAGTCGCACTGCGTGTACCTATGGGATTTCGGAACTGACCCTATTATTTTATTGGTGGAAAGTCTTTAGCAAGGTTCAATGCATAGCCATTGAGTAGTTTTGTGTGTATCTGACGCGTATATTTTGAGATACTACGCTTTAAGAAAACCGTTTTTATTCATTTTCGAGTACTCAAAAATGACGTTTCTAATTTTCGTGACGTCTTGAAAGCACTCAACAGCCCTCGTCTGAAATGTGTGTTATTTTCGTAGATCAGCACATTGGATGTATGTTTAACAGTTTCGCAGAAAAACGTGAATTTCTAACACTCTGTAACACGCAGTTCAAGCGCCAGGCAGGAGGGAGGCTTAAGCCATGCCCACAGAGAACGAAAGGGAAAAAGACGTGGCACTCTTAATGCCCCTTATCACACTCTCATATATTTCCGACAAACTATTTCCAATAAGTTTGGTCAAATAAAGTTGGACAGTTGTGACGTCATCGAAACTTCATAAACGCCGCCATATTTGTCTGGAAACGTTAGATGTCTTCAGTTTCCACCAAACATTTGAAGATTGGGCCGGCTCTAAAATTTCTTTGATGTTTGACGGACTGAGCCACTCAGAATCGTGCACGGCAAAAATTGACGTCATGAAACTTTAAAATAACTAACAATTGCTGGAAAATAAATAGGATATGAAGATAATTAATTTATGTAGAAGCTGTCTTGGCATGAGTGCTGTTTTAAGTGAATATTGCACATAATATGAAGAACTCAGAGGCAATAAATTTCATTGTGCGGGAAACATGACTAATAAATAAAATTTTAATATAGTAAATAAGGGAAAATAAATCACATTTCTTCCTGGAAAAACAACAGCAATATTTCACATTGATAATAATTTTCAAATAAAAATTCAACTTATATTTTTCCCGAAAAATTTTTTACAGTGTAACACATTTTAAAGCTCAAGGTTATTTGATAAAATTTGTTGGAAGGAAAAATTAGAGGGCTCTATTTCTTTTTCGAATTTTATTGTCAGACATATTTGAAGCCGAAAATTTGAAAGTGTGACAGCGGCTTGACATTACACTGTCCTCCTTATTTGCAATGGAATCTGATTATAAGTGGTTATAGAGGGAATGTAAACATATTTCGGTCGTAGTAATAACTAAGCCGCCCCGTCCAAAAAAAAAAACTATGCTCATTTAAAAATTATGAATTTATTTTTGTACTTATAAATTTATTTCGAAGGCAAGCTCAAAACTTGTTTGCCAAACTGCACTACGTTTTACCTTATTTCAAACGTTGTTTGCTAATTTGTACTAAAAACTGCTGCTTTTTTTTTTTTGCAGGGTGGCACCTTCTATTGTTGAGTTAGTGTTTCGGTTTTAGAAACATGTAAACAGTCCGTTTATTGTCTATCACACAGTAAGCTTTGTCAACAAGTTGTAAAAGTAAGTGCACCAAGCGTCTTACATTTCTGTTGTCTTATTTTACCCAACGTATTTTCAATATTTACACTAAGCACGCATGCTCAGCCGTATTAACCAGTTATGCCAATAAAACCAAACTAAAACTCACCAATATAAGCGCAAATAGTGAATAAAACGAAAAATCAAATGTGATGTCAACACAGTTTGTTAAAAATAAGTAAAATGATAATGATTGGCATTATTTAGATGAATGATTATCATTGGAATTTAATTCCTATGACAAATTAAAAGGTTTGGTAGAATTATGTTCATGTTGGTTTACAATAAGTACGATATTAGCGAGTGAAGATATTTGGGCGGCTCTTAACATCGAGATCTTGAGAGCCGATGAGGGTGAAGCGAGTTGAGTATGGAACAGCACCGAAAAAACCCGCCGACCAGCGGCATCGTCTAGCACGATTCCCACATGCGAAAGTCCGGGGGCGACCCCGCCAGGAATAGAGCCCGGTTCGTCTATGTGGGAGGCGAGCAGTCTAACCCCTACATCACCGCGGCCCCTGAGTACGATAAGTTCGATAACACCAGCTCGCATGCTCACTCTACCTCCACAGTGACGTAGGCAGAAATTAATTTTTGGAGGAGGGTGGGTTTTTCATTGATAAAACAGCGCCTGTAAAAATTTTCAGCTAAAGAACGAACGTAAGTGAGTACACCCGTATTCTTTATTTTTTTTTTTTTTACGGTTTTATTTGCCTAATTTCTCATTTCACTAACAGTTTACTATAAATAAATATACATGTATATATATAATGTGTCCATCATATTTCGGTAGAGGGGAGGGTTGAACCCGGACCCTCCCTCCTTCCCCTTCCTGTGTATGGCACTGCTATAGTTCATTCACGGTTAATTCAAACTTATCTGAAGCACTTCCATGATATTCCTCTGCCTCATGTAAACAAAGCTTAACCGAGTCTTGAAAATTACACCAAACAGACAATGCGCCGCATTCGTGCGCACTCAGTGTAATACAATTTTGCATAAGAATTTTTTCTTACTCGGCATTACCAGCACACTTACTTTCTCCCTGTTTTATTCATTCGAATAATAAATTAAAAAATGTAATTTATAGAATAAATATAAGTACAAGTTCAATTTAATCAACAATAAGGTACTTTTACGTCAACACAAGTATAAAACGCTTGTGATACAGGACATATATAGGAAACAACCAATCACGACGTACAAGGGGATGATTTTTCAAAGGTTTGATTCAAAAAGTGAGAAGAAACCGCGAACAGACTATGCGCGTATTTTCGCTGTAGGTCTGGGGCGGGTGCGATGTGGGCGGCCGATCTCTCCTGGTCGGCCGCTCCCGCGCCAGGTATGTGGGCTGAGAGACGCGCTGCCAGGGCCTTGTGCATTCCGGGTCACTCGCCCGCACTCGCTGCCGAGCACTTCCCTCGCCCCTACCCAGCCTTCGTCTTCTACTCGTCGTCTCACATTGCTCCAGTACATGTTGACAATCTTGAAAGTGTCTTCAGGTATTTGAGGTTATGTGCGAAAATTTGATTTTAGTCGCGCCAAAGAAGTATAACTTCTTACGCGCGTACATAAGTACATGCACCCCTCCTTTTTTTTAAATTTATTTTGTAGTGTGTGGTGTAATGTGCATTGCTGCATGGGTTTGGAACTATGTAGTGTTCTTTCGTTTTTTTTTCCTCCTGCTTCCCTCGTGGTGAGTACAGTTTTGGTCTCTCCCTGAGTTTTTGTCGTGTACTCATTCGCGATATTTACTAATTTTTATGGTACTACGTTTGTTTTAGTGTGGGCGCGCGTGCGCGGGTATTTCAGTAGAGCACTCATGCCATTTGTTTCCCCCTTCTTGTCTCCGATGGCAGCGTCCATGCGGAGTTTTCTGTTTGGGAGACTAATCAATTTCTCTTCCTGTCATGGACGGTGATTTTCATCCTTTGTACAGCCTGATGTTTACAAGTGAACTTCTGGACAGCTAAGTCCCTATGAAATATTTGACTCTTTTTGATAACACTGCCAGAGCTACAGATTATTTGTTACATTTGTACAAGAAACTAAAGAACTCNCATATTTGACTCTTTTTGATAACACTGCCAGAGCTACAGATTATTTGTTACATTTGTACAAGAAACTAAAGAACTCGCTGGATAATGGAGAACTCTTGTAATTATATTCAGTATGATTTATTGATGACATGTAAAGTAAATCTTACGATGCGTGTAAGAGATGCATCTCCGGTATTGTTTGGAATAATTGATTGAATTCTCAAAAATAATCAATCTATAAGATCTTAATTTCTCTTTTGGGCGTTTAAGTGATGTTTTTTTATTTTGCCCACACAAGAATATCTTTGAAGTGTAATGAAATGTCATATTATATTTTATAATTTTNGTGATGTTTTTTTATTTTGCCCACACAAGAATATCTTTGAAGTGTAATGAAATGTCATATTATATTTTATAATTTTGAAAATGTTTTCCACAATAAAGGGGAAAGAAAATAAATCGAAGATTAAGTAGTACCACACAAGTACAAGTGTTTTGTTATTTCGAGATGTCATCTTGTCTCTTAAATGTGTTTTGCAGCAAGTTTGGTTTGTCTTGTTTAACTTTCATTATTGTAATTTATTTATTTTATTTTGTACCCATGTCGCTCTTACTGCCCAGCATTCGCTTTTTAGTCGCTTCTAATTACTTTATGTCTGATCGTAGAGTCCGTTTGACTTGTATTTATTTGTTGTTTCGGACCACAGTTTTATTTGTGCATTTCGGTGGCCGTCTTTGTGATGTGTTTGTGCTAAGAACTTGCTACGATATTTATAAATAATTACATTTGTTATGGTCACGCGGACGGACATGGTGGCTCACTGTTCTTTCAGTGAGGAAAACGATGTTTGTAAACAAACTTTATGAATCCAGTGGCGTGCACTGAAAGACTGTCAACCACAGTGTAGCAGTAAAACTACTATAATATCTGGTTGCCAATCCCGTCTGTTTTATTTTTGTTATGACCAATTAATTTAGTCGTCAGAATTCTGTTTATGTTATTGATGGGGTGGGGAACTAGTTTATCGTCTTTCGGGAGACGGGATTGTCTTGCGGCTCATTTTTTGAGTAGTAATTTTCTGCCCATTTTTGTGATAATACAGCAGAAAATTTTGCTCGTACGCAAATAACATTCAAATGACTATAACTCGAAAGTTGTAACTTCATAGAAAGGATAAAACGCGATATGTGTGTGTGTTTGTACCGATGCGAGAAATACACGCTGAAAATGTGTAATGAAGTTCAATTCGCAGATAAAAATCGTTGGCTATTTCATAAAAATGAACTACACTAACAAGGGCCACGTGCATTAAGAAATATTCGGCAAGAACAAAACGCGATAAATTATGTAACTTTTCCACTTTTCGTAGCGATGTGAGAAATTCAGAATGAAAACATTTTCTGCGAATTTAACTGCAAATGTAAAAATTGTTCGATTTTAAATAAATTGCACCAGGTATTTAAAAAAAGGGAATTTTTTAATGGCCATGTTTATTTCAAATATTTTAACAACAGTTTTGAAAAACATTATTTATAAAACACACAAACTTACAGTTCACTTCGTAATTCTTAAACACGTGGCGAGCTTTCGACTATTACTTTACTAAAATCACTTCTGTCGGCAACTGATACAAAATAACTTTATCTGCTCACTTATTAAGTTAAAAAAACACTCAAACTAAATCTTGAAATAAACAAATATAAACTTCAAAACGTAAATACGTTATCGCTCACGTGGTGCTTCATGGTGGACCAAAGCACACAAGCAACCTTTTTACGAAGCGGCAGACACGTGTTGATAGTTCATTTCACTGAGGTGTCTTCTAAAACGGCACCTACAGAGAATTACATTTAATAAAATATGTAAATGCTAAAATAATTAACTGCAAGATATAATATTCGGGCACCGCAAGCAAGGATTTCTCTCGTATAGATAAATCATGACGGAAGATGGCACAATTATAATGGCATTCACAGGTTGGCAACGTTTCACATAACCGTAATGTACGCATGTTCTACCATAATATTTTTTAATGTTTTTAATACCCATGCTCTATTTAACCTTCGAAAAATGTCACTACACCCTGCCTGCATATATCTGAACGGAAACACTGACTGGCATGCGCCCCGTAAAGTTATCAACGACGGGAATAAAGTAGTTCCGTGTCTTAACGTTGAATTAAAAGTATTAGGTAAAAATTTGTTATTACAAAAATTCTTTTTTTCTGTTTTGTATGCATACAAATGTAAGATTTAGCGAATTTGTAAAACATTTACTTGTACAATAATTTCGAAGTTTCATTTGGCTTACGTATGAATAAAGTGATCAGGCCAATGGCAAAGTTAATTTTACAAATGGTGGAAGAATACACACTGTGCATACAAGTAGATATTAAGCAGGGCTTTCAGAAGAGATCAGATTACCGTGAACTGCATATATATATATATATATATAATATATATATAATTTATATATATATATATTATATATATAATTTATCTACAATGCTAGTCAAAACTGTGGGGTACGTTTTCAGAACACGTAGAGGANCTATAATGCTAGTCAAAACCGTGGGGTATGTTATCAGAACACGTAGAGGAGGCAGAAATGTCAATGAACATAAGTCTGAAAATGTTTCGGTTCAATGTTAGAACTGTATCCGTGTACCATGAGAGGCACTGGATCACTGTCATGTGCAGTGCTATATCAGTGATAGTGTGCAAGGTACACAGCAAACCATAAATTCATAGTGGGGTGACTTGCGGACTCATGTATCCGTNATATCAGTGATAGTGTGCAAGGTACACAGCAAACCATAAATTCATAGTGGGGTGACTTGCGGACTCATGTATCCGTGCTCACGATGGACATTTCGAGCACATGTGACGACACGCTTAACCTCTAATGCCTGTTGTTTCCTGTGCTATGCTTGTAATCTGTCTCACGAACGATTGTGCCTTTTAGACAGTTTTTAAAGTAGTCCCGTGTACATTTATTTCCACCGCAAGATATTTTCTATTGAAATACTGGGCAGGTTGACAGTCAGCTGAGTGTGTTTACGTGTACATTATCTGTGGCGGAGGGGTTTACAACGCTGTATTCATGGAAGTAGCTGCCTTCAAAACTGTAAAGAAAAGAGTACTTTATTAGTGAGATATAGTATACTTATGTTTCGCAAAATCTACAGTGTTCATGCTTTCTGCGCTGTTATGATGTTAATGATTCTGGTATGGTTTGTTGTGTGCTGTGCTGATGTGGCATTCCACACAACAGGGATCAGTGTCTCTCATTGTACACGGCAATGACACTAGCAACAAACAGTATCATTTCCGGGCCTATGTTTATTTACATTTCTCCCTCCTCAACATGTCCTGAATACGTACNCTAGCAACAAACAGTATCATTTCCGGGCCTATGTTTATTTACATTTCTCCCTCCTCAACATGTCCTGAATACGTACGGCACAGTTTTGACGTGTACTTTATAAACAACCTGTACACACACACACACACACACACACTCACACCGGGTGTATCTAAATTTGACCGACAAACTTAGGCTGTAGGTTAATCACGAGAAAAGATGGTGAAAACATATTTAAGATCTATGGTTTAAAGTGAATTCAAATGTTATAATGTGTAATGTTAAATGTGGCATTAATAATTCATATTTTTAAATCCCCAAGTAATAATACCACGTCATGGAGACTAAGTCGAAATAAATGCGGTAACCGTGATTATTTGACAGATGATGTGATGTTTGCAGAACTTTGTTCCGTTACACATTATCTAGGCAGTTATTGTTCAACCTTAAATATTGTATGTAATATTTGTAATAAGCTAGTGTTTCAGGTCTGACTATAGATATTTGTACCGTCTTTGGGACCATAATTAATGTGCCAAACTCGCGGGGGAGCAAAATGACATACGTGAGTGACAGGGGCAGGCAGGCAACATTATAGCCTATCACATATATGTAGATCCATTTTTATACTATTAATTGGTGACAACGAATCCTCGATCACAAAAATTGAAGAAACCAAATCATCAAGGAATAAAAAACGTTGCCTGGAGATTTACGTTAGTATTTCCCACCCCTTTGAGCGCAGTAGCTCGACGAATTATTCTTTTAGTCGCTTCTTTGCTTCGCTCCTTCTCATAGCCATTTTTTAAATACTTCCTTCAACCCTCCCCCCACATTACACGGAGTAGTTCAACAAGATCTTCGTAGTCACTCTATCCCCTGATTATTCGATATCTATCCTCTGATTATTCGATATCTATCCGCTGATTATTCGATATCGTTCCCTACATGGGCATGGAAAAGGAGAGTGGTGTACATTGTGTGTATGCACGTGCATTCATTGGCTTAGGACTGCCGTAAACCAGACAAATTTATTTAGTTGCCTTTGCTATTTTTATTTTAATCGTCAGGACTTCTACCACTTAACTATGCCATTTTGGTTAAGACATGCACATTTGAACGAAACTGTAATTTTTAAATGACTTCTGCAATAAATAATTTTTAGATTTTAAGTTATGCAAGTTTGTATATAGAGTACAAACAAAACAATTTATAATTTTTCTCTTAAATAAATATTTTTTTTAATTATATATATATATTCAAATTTTTATAGTATGTATGCATAGACTGTGTGTGTGTGCGTATATAATATTTTTCACACACATGGGAAACACGAAATAAAATTCACTTTTAGTATTTGTAATTAGTTTTTTTTCAGTAAATTCTATACACTAATACACGGAAAAGAAATCACATGCATCCATATTATTTACAATGTTCCTCGTAACCGTCTCTCTATACCGACTCTGCCTCTCGATATCTGCCAGGAAAATCCACCATTTGGTGTACGATCGGCCCCATTTTGTCGTCGCAGGATCATCTTGATCAAATACGCATTGGAAAACAAATTCGTAAGCTGTATTTTCGTGGCATAGTAACCGCAGCAAATCTTCGACACAGATTGTCTTTGTTGCGTAGTACTATACAGAAGAGTTAATGGCACAAATTCAGTGAAACCTTTTTGGAATACACCCTTTTGTTTGGAAGAGTGCACCATGCCACCGATGTTGCCTTTATTCTTGTGTGTGTCCTACCTCTTTGGGTTGGAGTACAGTTTGGACCACGTAATCGTTTTTTCAAATATTTGGATTCATGTGCATTTGTAGATTGCACCATCCATTTTTACTCTCAAAAAAGTTTTTTTTACTTGTATTTATTCCTTTAATTGAATGTCTATTTGTAATTTTCGTACACCATGAAATGTTTCCACGTCCTTGCCTGCAGTGTCCTTTTGAACCTATCGACAATAGATACTTTGAGATAGCGTGTCTAGAGCAATCGTTTTATGTTTCGTTCCTTTACATATAAAGCCTTCGAAGTTCGAATTGTAGATTGCAGATTGCCCGATATGTAACTTCTGAAGTAGGCCTACCTACCTTTAAACAGGGGCCAGCACTTTACAATGATCACTATCAACAGAATGCATCCTTGTCATTCTAGCGCAGAGAACAAGTATCCTTGAAGTCTGTAAATTACTTACGTGACCACATTCTTAAGTTCGTCATACGTATGTTACAAATTCGTTTCGTTAGTGTGAAACAATAACTCTACGTTTGCATTGTAATGAATAAATTTTTATGTATACATAAATAATTCTGGCACAGGCACAGACAATCCGTGTCATCCCATGCTGAAGTATTCGTTTTTCCAGCTATATTTCTCACAGATGAAATCGTCAAAGACAAAGACAGAGTGTGGCTATGCCTCGCTTGGTAACATAACCATGTCATTATCATTGCAAGGGAAATATTCCACACAATCCATAGCCTGGAGAATTTACGACAGCCAGTGTTATTTTGGCTGCTGTAGTTATTTGTAGTACAGGTCCATTTTCTCCACAGCCAAAAACTTCAGATACTCCAGCAAACTCATCAACTTGCGTGTCTGGATGAACCTGTGTTAATTTGTCTCACTGTAATTGGCAACAGGGTGCCAATCACAATTCAAGAGTGGTCTCAGCATCTTCCTCGCTGACTTGAAGGGGAATACAAATGTCCTGTTTGACTACCTCAACGGTACTGTCAAACATTTGTAAGTTTGTAATTCAGTTGATCATAAAATATTGAAAAGGTTATATCAAGTTTGGAAAAGGCATAATTAACATGTTCACCAACAATTTGATCGGCTCTCAATACCTCGCTGTTAAGAGCAACCCAAATATCTTCACTCACTCACTCACCAAAAATTTACAGTTGCAGCTGCCCATACTCAGATACAAATCTGCAGATTGGGGACGAAGTAAGGTAAAGGCGACCCTGCAGCTACATCAGTATCAACACGCTGGTCATAGTGTAAGCAACATAACACCACCTACTTGCTGAACAAGGTTCTGGAAATCATGCTGTTACAAGTCGCCTGGGATGTATCCAAGTTCGTGAGGGATGGAGGCTTAAAAATAAAAGAGCTGAATTTAATTTCTTAATTTGTTTCCAATGTAAACAATACACACAGCTATTATTTACAGCATTTAACTGCCAATATCTACTATTTCACTTATTAGCTTATCAGTGAGTGCAATATGTAATGCTAACCTCAATTATAATTAAAGTACTTTTCACTGTATTTATACTGGCTAGTCACTTAATACTCACTTTTTATTTACACCCAAAATGTCCATTACCATACGTTTATATAATTCCAAATTTCTGCCACTTAGTATCCAGTCCCTCTTTCCCACAGTCCAGCAAGTCATTCTCATTTTCTACTATCCCGATGCTTGCAGATGATACTCACTGGTCACTGTCGTCGCTCGTCGCTCCGATGGTACCACACACCTGGCGCGAATGGCCTTCCACGACACCAAAAACTCTCAGCAAAGAGGCACTCCGCAACTTATATAGCTCAGTTGCCCTGATAAAGAAGGTTCCCTACACTCCTAGTTACGCTGAGGGGAGGTGGTGTGTCTTAAAGCAACTATTCCAATAAATGTCATCTTCGAAGGACGAGAGAGGCTCGAGTCGTGACAGCTTTATCGCGGCACATGGCGTGTGTTACGCGACGGCTCGTTTGTAAATTCACGCGTTTTTCAGGTTACCGGTGATGCTCTTGAAATGCTGAGCTTCTCACGTACGAGACCGAGGGCAAGTAAAAGGACGCGGAGCAGCCGCATGTGACAATATATTTGTAAGATAAGACATTCGCCGTGAAGGCCGGAGAGATACAAAACCTACCTGATGAAATATTAGGAGGAAAAAAATTGCTGTCTTGGGTGTCGTCAACATTTTGAAGGCCAAGTTGAAGATGGGTATGGGTGTGAAGGGTAAGAGAAAGAAACAGGAGAAACAAAAAAAATGTTAATGGAACTAAACAAAATATGGATTGCCAATATAATCGAGACGAGCGATTTCCTGTCACCAACCTTCGCCTATACAGGATGCGCTAGGCAGCTTTATCGTAGCCATGAATGATACTGTTTAAGCGGCCAACTCTATGTCGAACAAACTGAAGCAGTTGGCTGAGGCCCAAAGAGACAAAGAAAACATGGCTGCTGTCGCAGTGAGTAAGAAACGAGCTAGGCCTACGCCTATGAAGAAATCAAGTAAAGTCCTGCAGCCCATAAAAAAAGCGATCCATAAGNTAAGAAACGAGCTAGGCCTACGCCTATGAAGAAATCAAGTAAAGTCCTGCAGCCCATAAAAAAAGCGATCCATAAGGAAAAGATGTACAGAATGTCTGGAAAGTATTTCCTTGATTACGAACGTTATTTAAATCCGCTATATGTAACACAGCAATGTGAAGCTGGTGCCAAAATGTTGGTAAACTAACCAAGTTTCTTGTCGCAGGTTTCAGAATGTGGCTGTAGTGCAGCAGTCGCAATGTCCAGGAAACTGGACATATTCACAAATCAGGAAAAACCTCAGTGTGCCCTCTGGTACCACGAGGCCCGGCCATCAATAACAGCACAGAGGAACTTCAAGACAACATATGGAAAGATGCCACCCGACGCCAAGAGCATTAAGTCGCGATATGACATGTTCAAGAACACAGGATCTGTTTGTTGCTGACTCACCGAGAACTGGCCGACCATCAACCTCAGCTGAAAGGGTGGAAGCAGTGAGAGTATTTTGTACGAAGTCCCAAGAAATCAGTGCGTAGGGCTTCACGTGAATTACAGATGCCGATAAGTTCTCGTCATGATATCTTACACAAAAGTTTATTGTTTCGTGCATACAAACATACAAAATGCAAATTTTTCTGACTTTGTTACCCAATGACGCCACGCCTCGTTATGACTTTACAGTCGAAATGTTATTCCGTACTGAGGGCGATAATGGCTATCTAAAACGTCTTGCTTTCTCTGACGAGGTAACCTTTTTTGTCAGTGGTGCAGTAAACCGGCATAACGTGCGTATTTGGGGTTTAGACCCCCTTGGCGAGGTGTCAAAGTGTACCAGAGGCAGCCCAAAGGTGTATGTTTGGTGCGCGATTTTGCATGAGAAAGTTATCGGACCATTTTTTTTCGCTGAGGGCACCATCACATCTATAGTGTATCTAAAGATGTTGCAATGGGCAACATGCACATTTTTTGCTGGCACTTGGTTTTTATTCATTTATGTGTTAGAAATGTATCTACAAAATATTACGATTTAAAAATTATTTTTGAAAAAGTTATGATTGAATGAAAGTTTTACGTTTTAAACGCCCGCCAAAACGCGTCTGTCGCGCCTGCTCACTCCGTGACGTCACAAGTTAGATACAACCTCGGCCGCCGCGTTTGTTTACTTCAGCGGTGATGCGTATTTGATTAAATAGAAATTATTTGAAGTAATGAAGAGAAAATAAACAGTCAAGTATACCAAAATCATCAAAATGGTTTATTGTACTACAGTGTACTAGCACATCTCGCAAAACACCTAATAAAATATTTGTTAGTTACAAAAAACGAAACAAACAGGAAGACGTGGTTTAACGCAGTTAGGCGAGACATTGAAGATGTTTAGCCAAAATCAGTTCTTTCTGTTTGCGAAGACCATTTTGACGTACGTAATTATAGTTAAGGTGTTAATGTTTCCCCTATGTAGGCAGTTTTAACACTGAACTTCTTAATATCTACTATTTACATCTGACCTNAGGCGAGACATTGAAGATGTTTAGCCAAAATCAGTTCTTTCTGTTTGCGAAGACCATTTTGACGTACGTAATTATAAGGTGTTAATGTTTCCCCTATGTAGGCAGTTTTAACACTGAACTTCTTAATATCTACTATTTACATCTGACCTAACCTTCTTTACGGTACTATGGTATTGTTTGATACGCACCACAACGCATTTAGCAATTCGTATGTGATGTAGACGTGAGCATAAAAAAATTTGTTAATGTATTTCATATAAGGAAAGGCATATAAATATGTATACAAAAATTTAGCCACACAATGTAAATTTTACATTTTGTAAGTTTATACATTCCAAGTTAGGCCTAACATACAAAATTTGCTATAGATATTTTTTATTAATTTTATATTACTTCTAACATTTGTTTCAAGAGCACAGCTATAATATTAAGGATACATTTACATTGTATGCCTAAATAATAACATGTCACAATGTTAAACCATGAAAATTAAACATTAATTTATTTGGATGGGGCTCAAGANGTATGCCTAAATAATAACATGTCACAATGTTAAACCATGAAAATTAAACATTAATTTATTTGGATGGGGCTCAAGAGTCCCCTTGCAAAAAGTTGGGTTTATGTTATACAGTATTTTTCAAACAAAGCCATTTCTAATAAATTTCAGTTGTTTTAATTTTTTTCTAGTTGGCTTTCATATGGCTAACAATTTAAGTTAAAAAGTAACTTAATCTNCAATTTCAGTTGTTTTAATTTTTTTCTAGTTGGCTTTCATATGGCTAACAATTTAAGTTAAAAAGTAACTTAATCTTTACTTTCAAAAAATCAAATGCATGATTTAGAAATGTTTATCAAGGATGATCTTACTTTCATATTTGCCCTTCTCCTTTTTTATAAGTTACTGAGATGGGCGTTGCAAAAAATTACGAGGCCCACAAAATGGACACTAATTAGCCTACGCGTTTTACGCGAGTAAGCTGTGTTATTTTCATAACTCTTTCCCTTAAATAAACAGAAAGAAAACAGCTCTTGAGAATAAAACAAATTCTTAAGCTTTTATTACTGATTTTCTTCGCTGTATTTAATCTCATCCCAGGTATTAAGTGTTTCTCAAACTACCATATCTACATTTTTAGCTTATGTGTACTATTCTTACAGTTTAAAAATAAAGTACAAAAACAGCTATCGTGACGTCAGAATAATAAAAGGTATGTTAGGTACACAAAATATAAGAAACAATAAGATAAGCAAGTTATTTTTAAAATAATTTTTTAGTTTCTAAACACTTTATTTGAGGCCTCAATATAGTGATTATAAACGAGGTGGAACGCGGAAATACAGGTTTGCTGGCCGGCAGCGCGGCTTTCTGTCCGCCACCACCAGCCCACTAACTTTAGGCCTACTGTCGCCATACTGCTCGTTATCTGACATTTATAAAGCGAAAAATGTTTTTTATGGATACTGACACGTGGTATAGAATCCGGAAATGTTTGCAACGTTCTTTCTCAACACAACTTTACGTTTCATTTCTGAATAATGTAGTTAATTTATCAGACATCAAGCATGGCGCGCGACAACACAATACGCTCACTGCAGTCGCCGTCATTACAATTGTGTTATTCTTGTNTGGCGCGCGACAACACAATACGCTCACTGCAGTCGCCGTCATTACAATTGTGTTATTCTTGTGAATGTAATACCTACTCCATATTTTAATTTCCTGCTTTGAATCCTAGCAATCGCAAACATAAGCACAGATGATAATAATAATACGTAAATTAATAAAACGTACAAACAAATAAGTTTTAACATGTGATGTAGGCCTACAGTAGCTTTGAAGATCACGACTGTGCGATATGAGACACGTTCTTACCTTTGTAATGTTACACCTCTTATTTCAGGTTACACAAAACAATGAGAATTTAAGTAATCTTGTAGCATTTCGGTATCTACTCGTGGCAGATTGTTCGACTGCGCTGTCGCAAAGTTTTCTTCCATTTTAGTGCTGCGTGTTTGCAACGTGCTGGAGCCGGCCGCCGGCGTATGACTAGTGACGTCAAACCAATGAGAGAGCGTTCCACATTCACGTGACAGCGGCTGCGAAAGTTACTGTTTTAATACTAAAATAACTTTGACAAAATAGATTTTTATGCAAAAAAAATGCGAATTTTTATTTTTATACGCATATACAAACGTGTTCGTATCATTTTCAACAATATTGGCGAAAATTGCACGTTGCCCATTGTTTACTGTTCCTCAGTTGCTTGAGTATTACCCAGATGTTATTTTTCAACAAGATGGTGCACCACCTCATTGGGGTTTGAAGGTTCGTGCCTATCTTGATACGACTTTTCCTGGACGATTGATTGGTCGTAATGGCCAGGCAGCTTGGCCTCCGCGTTCTCCCCATTATATATTTTTCTATGAGGTTAGGTTATGTCAAGGACAATGTCTACATAACTCCTGCATCAGTTCTTGCAAATCTGCAACAACGTATGTCCACAGTCATTGCATCGATCCGTCCTGTGATGTTGGCTGATGTATGGACAGAAAATGAATATCGACTAGACGTGCTACGTGCTACCAAGGGTTCTCACTTGGAGACTTAATGATGTGTTGTCCTGTTGCAACAAAAGTTTTTGTTATTTTGCCAACGTTACTTAAACCTGCAACGAAAAACTTGGTTAGTTTGCCAACATTTTGGCACCAGTTTCACATAGCTATTTTATATATAGAGGACAAAAATTAAGCTTTTAATCAGGAAAAAACTTTTCGAACATTCTGTATAAAGGATTATGCAATCACTGCTTACAAAACCATTAACGAACACTGTTATAAGAATATAAACACAAAATTTGACGTTACCCATTTTAGAGGTGGGTTTAGCAAGATGACCATCCAAGCAAGTGTGTGGCAGGCATCGAATTTTGTTAAATTAAAAAGTTCATGCTTTTATCATTACTTAATTAGTTATCGGACTAATAAGCAAATCACGTCAACCGAAATGACGTCGTAGAAAAGGAAATACAAATAATATACAAATAGCAGGGAGTGGAGAGATTTGGGCGGCTCTTAACATCGAGGTCTTGAAATCGGATGAGGGTGAAGTGAGGAATGCATGGATGGGGGAAACGGGAGATCCCCGAGAAAACCCGCTGACCCGCGGCATCGTCCGGCACGATTCCCACATGCGAAAATCTGGGAGCGACCACGCCGGTAATCGAATCCGGTTCGCTTAGATGGGAAGCGGGTACTTTAACCACTACACCACCGCGGCCACATTATACAAATAGCAATAGGGAAACTCATCAGTGGGTAAGGAGGAATCCTTGTGTAAGAGATGATTAAATGATTTCTTCTCTAGAAAAAAAATGAGAAGATGGAAAACAGGAACTCGACAATGGTCGCGACACGTGACTATACATAAAGAGCATTGTTTTTTTTAAATAGGGTTTTGGAGCACACCGTGCTCTTAACAAAACTTATGCAAAAACATACATGTTGTAAAACCACGACTTTAGTTAATGTATATGTAATAGCATATATATAAATATATATTTTTTTTTTAAATCCCTGGTATTAGCTTAAAGTCATAATCATAATATTTACAGAAGCTGGCTCTTTGTAGCACAGTTGACTGACACCCCAGCCTATGGTGAGCGGAATTCTGGGTTAGAATCCTTGGTAATGTGCCACATAAATCTTCCTTTGAATACGGGTAAGTGCTAAACAAATTGACGAGTGCGTGTATAAAATAAACAACCCTCCTACTGTTTCTCTCATCTGAAAATGTCAAATGAAATATTATTTTAAAAAACAGGTCTTCCCTATTGGAGATATTTTGACACCAAAACAAAATAAGTGCATCTTCCACGTACCATCCGCAAACATTCCACGGGGGATGTATGGTAATGACCGTCGTTCACAGCAGTGCGGCCGGCTGGCACAGCGATGGCCTGACCCCCCCCCGCCCCCCTCCCCACGGTCACCCATAGTGGGGTCGGCCACTTGCACGCGGAAATACCAGCAATAATTGCCCGGTATTCTGCATAACTCGGGAATACCGCTAGCTCTCCTCTCATTCGTTACGAGAGGAAAGTTTACTTTCGTTTCGTGCTCTTCAGTTGGTTCGTCGGTTAGTCATTAATCTCATTATACTGAACCTATATAAGTATATGTTACTTGTGCATAATGTGTGTATATATATGTGTGTATGTGTGTGTGTGTGTNTATACTGAACCTATATAAGTATATGTTACTTGTGCATAATGTGTGTATATATATGTGTGTATGTGTGTGTGTGTGTGTGTATAGCCTATTCCCTATTTCTTCACACTTTTTTTTATCAAACCTTTAAAAAAATGTCCCATGTTTGCCATGTTTGGTTGTTTCCTAAATATGTAATGTATCAGAAGCGTTTTATACTTTTATATGGTACTTTATATATAAAAGTACCTTACGTTTGGTTAAATACAACTATTACGTATATTTAACTATAAGTTATAATATTTCATTTATAACGAATATCAGTAACGACAAAGAGAAAATAGGTGCGTTGTTAATACCTAGTAAGAAAACATTCTTATGCATAATATTATTACACTGAGTGCGATGCGGTTCGTTGGCCCTCTGGTGTAATTTTATAAGCTATGTATGAGGAGGAGGAATATCCTGGAAGTATACCTTAAGTACGGCTTCAGAAAAGTTGGAAGCAACCATGAATGAAGTGGAATATACATATGCCTATATATATACATATGCCTATATATATATATATATACATTACATACGCATTATTATACATATACGCAAGTATTTACGTATGCGCATATATGTATTATGCATGNCGTGAATGAAGTGGAATATACATATGCCTATATATATATATATATATATATATACATACATTACATACGCATTATTATACATATACGCAAGTATTTACGTATGCGCATATATGTATTATGCATGTATGTATTATTTATGTATACATTTGTGTACGTTCGCAGGTACATGTGTAAGCATGTATGTAAATAGGTACCTATATAGGTACGCACATAAGTTTGCACTCAAGTATGCAGGCCCTNATTATTTATGTATACATTTGTGTACGTTCGCAGATACATGTGTAAGCATGTATGTAAATAGGTACCTATATAGGTACGCACATAAGTTTGCACTCAAGTATGCAGGCCCTCTTTTATACAGGTTGTTCGGAAATTAAACTTCTAAACTGCAGGAGGTAATTCCTTGTGAAAAATAAAATCGAAAATATGTACAGGACACCATATACCTAAATAGAATATTAAAGGAGATATGAGACTGTAAAAAATTGAGTTTTGAAAACGTATTTTCTTTGAATTCCTTGTACTTAGGGTACGGATGACGGCGATTTACCCACAGTACTTCCCACACGATTGAATGGGACACGCCCATTTGACGCGCTATGGAGCGTGTGCTAGTGGACGGCATGTCGTTGATGTGCTGACGTATCACTTCCTCAAGCCGAACAGGCGCACAGACCGAGGACGGCCAGTATGTGTCTCTGCAACATGGGAAGCGTAAGTCAACATTTTGCTGCNTGTAAAAAATTGAGTTTTGAAAACGTATTTTCTTTGAATTCCTTGTACTTTCTGCCAGCGGTAGGGATGACGGCGATTTACCCACAGTACTTCCCACACGATTGAATGGGACACGCCCATTTGACGCGCTATGGAGCGTGTGCTAGTGGATGGCATGTCGTTGATGTGCTGACGTATCACTTCCTCAAACCGAACAGGCGCACAGACCGAGGACGGCCAGTATGTGTCTCTGCAACATGGGAAGCGTAAGTCAACATTTTGCTGCGAGCTTTGTATGCGTTGTACAAGGCATTCGGTAAAAATACGTTTTCAAAACCCAATATTCTCAGACTCATATCTCCTTTAATATTCCGTGTAGGTATATGACGTCCTATATATTTTCGACTTTATTTTTCATAAGGAATCACCTCCCGCAGTTTGGGAGTTTAATTTCCGAACAACCCGTATACGGGCACAGTGGGCTCGGGCCTAGGGACGCACCAAGTTAAGTAGCGCAAATTAAATGAAAAATGTTTTAAGTAAAATGTTAAATAGACGATAAAAGTAGACGCTTTTAATAGTTTCCGTGCGAACTAACACTTCAAAAGACTGTTTTTATAAGTTAAGTTGATTTATTAATTTAGTATTTAAAATACTTGTTCAGTGAGACACATGAGGCAGGCTTAGTAATTAGGATATATCTAACATTGCATGTGAGTCATTATTCAGTAAAGACAGGGTTTTGCTCTAACAGGATTAAGAACTAAAAAAAAGATCATCGCTCGAATAAGTAAAACTCAATAGTATTATGCTTCATAGCACACATATGTGAAATCACATTGAAACTAGATTTCAGTGATATCATTGAGGAGTTTGCCCGTAGGAAAACTCGGGGAAAAAATGTTAATGTGAAGTTGACGCAAAATAATAAAAAACCAAATGAAAGATGACAAACTAAACTAGATAAAATAGTAGCTACGCTACATAAAATAGTGACGAGGTGGGAGGGTGGTCCGTGGTCCGGGATTCAATATCTTTGAAACGCGATTGTAATCTGCAGGCGGCTTGTTTATAAAGGGGTTGCGATGACTGGGCAGGTCGGTGAAGGTAAAAGGAGCCGAACTAACATTATCTTACAGTCGACAGTAAACAATGCACTTTGCACTAGGATAATTTTTTACAGTTGCCGGTAGATTCATAGATTATGGGTAACAGAAGGCACTCTAATGTGTGTGTGGTTAGAGAGAGCATAGCAGCGAAAATGTGAGAGTACTAGGAAATGTGTGACATGTAATGGCAGCAATACTTGCAAATATTGGCTACCATTTTCGAAACGTTGGTTATAAAGCCAACCACAACACAGATCGTAGGCAATACTACAGACAGTGATATGTCGCGTTGGACGAGAAGTGTTTTATAACCATATTTAGCTTCACACTCTCAATACATTTACTGTTATTAGTCAACCAAGCTTGCCATTACCAATTCAGTTCAGTGAAAATGCTTCATCGTATTTTACACTAACCATGGCCGCCAATCACAGTTATCGCAAACACTCAAACATACCAAAATACAGACAGGTTACCAACCAACAATACCGTCTAACCGCACGAACTGATATCAGGACAAACCATATAAACCATTAAAACCGACCAGACCAGCCAGCAATACCGATCAACTATACAGACTGGCCATACCAGCAGGCCAAACCAAGCGACCATACCCACTGGCCAATCAAAACGACCATACCAGACGACTAGGCCAGCCAACCGACCAGACCGACCAACCATAAAGACTGTCCATACCAGCTGGTCATACCAAATAACAATAACAGTTGGCTATGCCAAACGTCTATACAAACCGACCATGCCATCCGGCCACCAAGGCTTAATGGTCATACCAAATGTCAAGACCGACCAACTTGCAAGACTAATGGACACGACCAGTGGAAAAAACCAACCTACAAAGGCCGACCAGGTCAACTGAACAAAAAGGCCGACAGAACAGACCTACACGCCATACTGACCAANGACCAACCTACAAAGGCCGACCAGGTCAACTGAACAAAAAGGCCGACAGAACAGACCTACACGCCATACTGACCAACCACACGTACTGATTTTAATGGCTGACCATGCGAAACAAGAAGCTGGCTAACCAAAAGGCCAGACCAACCGACCAACAAGACAGACCTAACCAACCGACTACCAAACGACCATACCAACTGGCCATACTGATCATACCAACAGATCGGGCTCAAACTGACGGCACTCTAACCGACATCGTCGACTTCCAGCGGCTTGTGTCCCGTTTGTGAAGCAATTCGCGGAACTTGTCGCGAACCAATGATCTATTGTACGGTCTCGCCCTCTCGAATCACTTCGCGAAACACATTGTGATCCCTCCATATAGCTGACGGAACATTTCTGGCACAGCTCTACTAAGGAACTAAGCTTATGATCACAAAATACCTTTTAATCTAAATATATGGAAGGACTCTGAGAAAAACCAGATACACAGTTCGCATGAGCAGGCGTCACATGCCATTAGAAAAAACGCTGATACCGACACCTAGGCATAATCATATTTTATATTACTAGATAATATGCTTTCCGGCCTAATATACTACGAAAATGTTATCAAATCTATTCTGCACATAATTATTGCTAAGTTTATTCTTATGCGACAGTTCAGCGTTTATTCATATGTAAGTATAAAGATATTTGCACAACTTCAACTACGGGAGGCATCGCAACAGACAAGCTATTGAAGGTAAATTCGCAGAAAATGCGTAGGCCAGGTCAACGTGAGTGCTTCCTTTTTCAACTCTCCGTCTTTTAGAATCCCAACTGCCATTGCGCCACCGCGTCAGTAGCGCGGCTCGCAGGTGGCCTTGCAGCAAAGTGCTTCTACTCTGCGGAGAAGGCGACCTTGACTACCGAAGACATCTCTCCCGACGTTGCAGGGCTTCTAGGCATGTGGAGCGCCGCGGGCCAGCCAGCGGGAAACCTGATTGCCGCTAGAAAGTGGAGCGGCCATCATCGACGAAATAAGACCTTTTTTTTTCGGGGAGCGTGTGTTGGGTGACGCAAGTGCGGGGGGCTCGCAGCTGGAATCTTCGGCGTCCGGTAACGCCTACTACACCGGACGGAGGTCGCCGCCGCCACCGATCTCTCATATGCCTCCGAAAGACCGTGCTGTCACGAGACTAGGAACCGAAGCTCCCATAACCCGTTTAGTGGGTTTGCAACAAAAATTCGGCCCGACAGACTTGGGGTCAAATCATTGACCCGGCGGCGGGCTGCGGTGTATATGTTTTACCTTGGCTCCGGGCACGTATTTATAGCTGTTAACCACTGTTTCTATATTAATAAATTTATGTGTAGGTCGCAGGCACAAGAACTGTAACAGGTTCGCCGTTTCTCTTTCGTCTGAGACATTAACTACATTTAGAGTAAAACTTCGGACTGGACTGAACTCGGACTGGAGTTAAAACGTACCGAAAATGGACCCCTTGGGTCGCGTTTAAAGTAAAGTATTCAGTCCGGATTGACATGTAAACAAGAGCGAATATGAAGTGAGCATAGAACTAAAAGCTGTGCAGGCACATCTTTTGGTAACTGCGTGGACTAAAGAACGAACCGTATTTGGAAAAAGAATCGGATGGTAGTTTATCTATTGTTTTGGTTTCGGAGCTCTTTGAAGTATGCATTTTTCATTTCTGCTCTTCCCTGCCTATATTTTCTTGCCATTCGATAATTTTAATATTTGTTTCTCCGACGTAACGCTTTAAAATCTGTGCGTCCAATTAGGACCAAACATTTTGCTTTTGTTTTTTGACGTTATTGCCTTTGTAGCTTAGAATTTGCTTCAAACAAATGTTAAAACTTCGTACGTGCAAACATGCAAACAAAACATTTCTAAAATGGGGGTATTTGATTTTCTTTCACTCCCAGTGCACTCCTGGTCACATTATTTAGAGTAAACTTTCAACATGGATTCTATACTCCAGTCCACCTTGCAGACTGGAGTGGATTACGGACTCCAGTCCTACTTCAGCGCTGTCCAGATGTGTTCACGGTAACGTTTCAGTCGGGATTCTTCAGTCCACTTCAAGTTCAATCCGGATTGAAAAGTTGCTCTAAGCGCAGTTAGACTAAATATGTGGAAGACCGATTATCGTCTTCTGCACACGTACGCAATATAGACCTAACCCACACCAATGTGTCAAAGTCACACGGACATGTCACAAGTCATGTATCACAAGCGTTTTATACTTGTGTTAACATATCAATAACTTATTTATTTATTTAATACAACTTTAACCTATATTTTATCTATAAATAATAATATTTTTTTAAAAATTGACATGAATAAAATCAAGGACGGCTTAACAGTTATTTTTCAATCCAGTTTATTTTTCTTCCGATACTCATTCCTCATTTTGAGCCTTAACAGAATGTTCCCTAATTGTCTTGTTGTCAGGAAGAGTGTTATGGCGAGTCTAGCACAATTTATTTTAATTAGTTGTGACTGTGCGACTGGGGGAGGGGGGTGTCTTTGGCTTGACTCGGACGCAGCTGCTGACTTCAATGACGTTAACTTTTTCGTAAGATGTATTGATAAATTACGTACGAATACACAGTTCGTATGTTATATTTACAGAACACAACACAGATGCAAAACTCAAAGGGAGGAAAATTGTTGTCCCTTATCTTCCTTTCGTGCAATGTCAAAATAACAAAATCATTCTTCTGATAATTGCTGTAATTTGTTGTAACCCCAAAATATGTTCTTTTTTTTAATCTCGACTAATCCTTGCTAATTACGCATGTGTTTATTCACACAGTAAACACTGCAAACAGTTTTCACTTTTAATAAAGAATTTTTTTTCAATTAGTGTTTAGAGCGTCAGTGATTGCCACATTATTTATAAAAACTAAAATAATTTGGTGGAGGTCATAAACAGTGGTTGCTAGAAAGGGGCCAATACTCGCATACTATTTCATTGAAAGAGCTGCTGATAACTGACATAACTATTTACGCATGGACATTGACACGTATATGAAGTTATTATTGTCAGTCGCCCTACCCATTATTCAGAGCTGGATTCCAAACTGGCAAAAAGTTAGTCAACAGCTGGCATGTGCCCGGGACCACTGCTGGCTCTGAAGTGGCACCACTAACTATCCAGAGTCTGCCCATAACTGGCTCAGGTGTGGCGAACATAAATGACCCAAGCATGGACCATGTGCTTACAACATCAATGGCCCATCGATATGCCACTTCACAGTCAACAGATGGCCTAGAGATGGCTAACAATGCTTCCACAATATGTTAAACACTATTTATTAAAAATAAGTATTCTTAGATTCACTCTTCACTGGACCTTTTTTTTTTCTAAATTACGTTTAACCCACTATTAAACATACTATACAACTTGTAAATTTTGCACTCGGTGGAGGGGAGGGGGGCCAAACTGGCGCCTCTCGTAATGATAGTCCAGCATGCTAACCGTTACTCCAACGTGTACTCTTGTATTGTGATGAAGTAGACTAATTTTGACTATATTCGTACTTGAATTATTAACAAACACACAATATAAATCACACCAGTTATTCTATAGCCTTAAAATTTGCAATTCGAATAATTCAGTATTTAAAAAATTGCTGAATAAAAAAAGTGGTTAAGAGAAAATTTGCTACCTGAATCACTATATCAACCAAAAAAAACTTCCCTTTAATATAAATTTTTCAGTATGTTCCTATGTTACTTGTATGCTAATTGTCTGTTTTGAAAAGCAGTCAACATTTATTAATATTTTCGCTATGTGAAACAACGAAAACCCGTCAAGGTTATTTTGCTATGGGTAAGTTTATTATTTTATTTTTTACCTCGCATTTTAATTATATCCATTCGTACATGTAAAAAAAGCATTAATTAAGTTATTCAATACCAGCCACGAAGTCACTGCAAGTATTGTATTTACAATATTTTGCCATAGGTATTTCCATCACCAGATATTTATGCATATCTACCCATTCTGTCATGTGATCTACATTTGTTATACTAAACAAATATTGATTGTGTTGAAGTAGCTACCTGCGAAGAATGNACTCCAACGTGTACTCTTGTATTGTGATGAAGTAGACTAATTTTGACTATATTCGTACTTGAATTATTAACAAACATACAATATAAATCACACCAGTTATATAATTCAGTATTTAAAAAATTGCTGAATAAAAAAAGTAGTTAAGAGAAAATTTGCTACCTGAATCACTATATCAACCAAAAAAAAACTTCCCTTTAATATAAATTTTTCAGTATATACCTATGTTACTTGTATGCTAATTGTCTGTTTTGAAAAGCAGTCAACATTTATTAATATTTTCCCTATGTGAAACAACGAAAACCCGTCAAGGTTATTTTGCTATGGGTAAGTTTATTATTTTATTTTTTACCTCGCATTTTAATTATATCCATTCGTACATGTAAAAAAAGCATAAATTAAGTTATTCAATACCAGTCACGAAGTCACTGCAAGTATTGTATTTACAATATTTTGCCATAGGTATTTCCATCACCAGATATTTATGCATTCTGTCATGTGATCTACATTTGTTATACTAAACAAATATTGATTGTGTTGAAGTAGCTACCTGCGAAGAATGNGCATTCTGTCATGTGATCTACATTTGTTATACTAAACAAATATTGATTGTGTTGAAGTAGCTACCTGCGAAGAATGGGATCCGTAAATCTCCCACAATAAGCCATGATTGCACAAGCAAAGGTCCATCGATGTCCCACTTCACAGTCAGCAAACGAACTTCAGGTAACTACCCACGCTTTAAACAGCAAAGTGTATAGGTTATGTGCGGCCAGTGCTGGAATGCAGTAGGTAAGTCACTTGCGGGCCGTTAGTAGTCCACATACTCTCATCCATCAGTTTCATTTCCATCAACATTCCATCAGTGCGCCGTGGATTATATGGCAAACGTCCTGTCGCCGGCAGGGGCCAGTCGTGTAAATTCACAAGCTTTCTAGGCCAGCAGTGATGCAGCAATGCCATTAGTAAAACCACAGGCTGGCGACTGTGTCGTGATACATGTGTAGGAAGTATAAAATAAGTGCAAAGTCATGAGCAATGAGATTACACCCCATGAGCACGTGATGGAAACTGTGAGACTCCTGACGACTGGCAGTAGTTACAAAGATATGGACCAAGCCTACTCAGCAGCGATCCCTAAACAATCGCTTGGAAAGAACGTGCCTGGAACACGTCGTGCATTTTGAACACACCCGAAGGAGTAATATCTGGAGGCACGTCAAATGCATGTTCGTTATACAAACATAACTACCGTGCATTGACTAATCTTACGAGCACTTCAAAATGTGATTTAAATTTTTTGAAAAAACAGAAACGTTTACAGTATTGGAAACTCAGGATTGGCCCTGGAAGTGTAGGTTCTAAGATATTAATGATCCCTCTCAATTGTGGTTTCCACGTTAACACTGCTATCTCGGCGATAATTCGCTGATCTTGAGCCTTGCATGACACTATAATATTTTTTTTNCAACACACCCATCCCACCCCAACAAAATAAATCCCATGTCTTCGCCTGCGTGTTACGACTGTACCACCAGCTCTAAGGAAACTCCGGCCTGCAGAGAAATACGTAGCGGAAGAGTGAGACACAACAGCGTCGTGAATGTTACAGGTAATTCAGTGAGGCTTTGTTGTCTTCAGCACAATGGCTGTCCCAGTCCCTCCGGTGCGGCCTGTGACGGGGGAGAGGTTGTCCGACGGATGGCGAAAGGAGAGCAGGTTGGCAGGCGGGCAGCCGCCTCTCTTCCTCGTCTGCAGTGCGAAACTGCCACGGACGTCGTGTCGTCACACTGGTTGGCTGTATTGTACCACGTGGGAGCGGGCGCCGCCTCCTCCCTCGCTTCCGGGACACACCGTCGAGTCGCGCGCTCGCAGCCGGGCGAATCAGACCCTCGTAACTACAATACCGAAAACAAATCCTTAACGAAGATTCCCGAAGTCGAGGTTCTAAGGTCTTATAACTTCGGCATAAGAAAAACATTGCATATTTATACAAAGTAAATACTGTTACAATTCCTCAAAGTCAGTGGGCTTAGCCAGGTTCTTTTAGGGACGGAGGTTTTGATGAAATAAAAGGGTTAACTATAATTTCTTAAAATTATTTGCAATAACTACAAAGAAAATACTGTCGACTAAATATCTCACAATAAATTATCACTTGATATTTACAATTAATAAATTCACTCAATATCATTTGCAATCATCTCGAAAAAATTAATGTCATTAAATAACTAAAATCAGCCGAAATGAACAGTGTATTAGATCCTAATGAAACATTGTATTACTTATATGTCCATATTTGACAGTTCCCATATTTATAATAAAGTTCGTATCATATGTTCATCCGGCCCCACCTCAGTTCAGTCCAGATTCCACCAGTCCGAAATGTTCTGGAGATCTCTGAGCGCCCTCCTGCACAGTAGCCTTCAACACATCGGGTACCACACCCTCTCGTCCACCCACACCGCAGAAACACTCGACTGCCGTCGTCTCGTATTTTCCGCTGACGTCCGTCCTCTCCGCCGATGTCCCTCGCTGCACCAGACTTTGTCTTATTGCTACACCTCAGCCTGATGGCTTTCACAAAGACTCCCGATCCTTCAGCCGTGGGGGTATTTATAGTGTCGGGCCATAGCCAAGAAACTTCTCCAAATACCGCGTTGCGCCAAAGAACAATATTACCAGAACATTCTTGTACATCCTCTCAAGTCGTCGACTCCTTCGGCAGTAGGGGAGGAGGGGCTGTGACGCCAGTCAGGTTGGCTGTCAATCATTCCCCCAGCCGCCGGGCGACGGAGCAGCGAACAGACATCCCTAGGGAAGGGGGAGGAGAGGGTTAAGGTGGGTCCTCCTACATTGCCGAGCCGCGCATAACGAGGTAACACAGAGCTCGCACCCAGTGCAGAAGTCGGCGCGTAACAGTACTATGTTCACACGCCATAAAATATGCAATAAACAATCGTGTAGTTCCTCTCTTTATGTATTGTCTAAACAGGTGTTTGATTTGCATATTTTAATTTTTATGGTGGTAGCACAGTCCTCCTTGTATAATCGCCCTTCAAGTTTGCTTATTCGTGCCACGTGTATTTTCATGAATATACGCATAAAACTGGTTGTAAAGTAGTGTTATAAGACGCCAGAGGGGCGTACCTGAGTTCGTAATGGATGGAGGTCTTAATAATAATAATATAACTAAATTTGATTTTTAATTTATTCGTACAGATTTTATTTACAACATTGAACTATATATCTCTTCTATTACTCTCGTTATTCCCAGTGGGCACAATATTTAATCTTTATCTCAATTTTAATCAAAGTCCTTTTCAGCGCCTCTATATTGGTTACAGTCACTTATTTCACACTCATTTACACATACACAACCAGTCTATTGCCATCATTACAAATGTCTTAACTCAAGCATCCAGTCCAGTAGTCCCGCTCGTCAGTCTCACTCCCCACTACACCGATGCTCGCAGTCCGCAGACTTCACTCTCGCTGTTCACTCTCGCCGCCACTCGACACACTGCTGGCTCGTCGTCTTCACTGTATTCTCACACCTGGCTCTTAGAGTCGCACAATCCTCCCAACTATCAACGTCGGCTCGGAGGCCCCTCGCGGCTTAAGTAGTCTCGTCGACATTATATAGAAAATTCCCCGCACCCCGAGTCTCGCTGAGAGAAGCAAGGCCGTCGACCAGAACATTATTTCAAAGATAACCCCTGAAATTCAATACGCTGAAGGTCAGGGGCGCACGAGTCGCGATAGGCTTATCACAGCGGCACTCGGTGGCTTGCCATTGTAAATCATCGCCCGTTTCTTATATTATCACTCTGTCCTTGACCCTGTTTCACTCGCAGGAGTGGGGGACGGGTAAGGGAAGCGACGTGGACCAGAAACATGTAACAGTAGTGTTTCACCTTCATGGTTACAGTTCTTATTCGCTCAAATGTATTTGTGATATGAAATAACTGTTAATAAGTAACGCATTAATATAGCATTGCCCGGAAAGCATTGGCGAGTCACCATATAAAAAATAAATAACAGCTAACGAGGTCTCCACATTGCCACCAACANTTGCCCGGAAAGCATTGGCGAGTCACCATATAAAAAATAAATAACAGCTAACGAGGTCTCCACATTGCCACCAACAAAACAAAGTAAGAATGCGTAGTTTACTCTGTGTTCGAAAGTCGGCAGTACCGAAGAAACTAATTCGGTCTTCGACAAATAAGTGAATATAGTCTGTTCGCGGTTTCTTCACACTTTTTTAATCAAACCTTAAAAAATCACAACTTGTAGGACGTACTGCATTCTTTCCTAAATATTTAATGTATCACAGTAACTTCTGTTAACATAAAAGTATCTTATTTGTAGTTAATATAAACATTTCCTTATATTGTGCCAAATAAATTATAATATTTATTTCATACGAAGGCTGATTCAGAAGTCGTGGCAACTATTGTCTATCTCCCAAAAATGATCAAATTCAGGAAATGTACTATGTACAGGTGAAAGTGTACGACAAGTAAGTTTTAAAGTTGNCAGAAGTCGTGGCAACTATTGTCTATCTCCCAAAAATGATCAAATTCAGGAAATGTACTATGTACAGGTGAAAGTGTACGACAAGTAAGTTTTAAAGTTGGTTTTAAAGGTGATACCACATGGGGTATGTATGTATGCAGGAATGTCCGGCAAGGAACACACACGCTGCTTCAAATCACAGTTATATTGATTTATTCTCGTGAGGACTGTACTGTAAATGCACAGTACTACCTGGCATTTCTGCGGCAGCATCTTCGTCATGCTGTTGGAGAGAGACGTCCCGAACTGATGGGCAACGCTATAGTCTTACACGACAACTCTAGAACCTCATAGAGCAGGTAGCGTTACACGTGGTTTACGGCGTTGGGGATGGGAGAGGTTGCCACACCCTGCATTTGCTCCCGGTATTAGTCCGTGTGACTACGATATTATTCCCAAAGAGAAGAGGCCATTGCGTGGTAAACGCTTTAACAACGAAGAAGACATCGTCACAGCATTTCGACGAGAGCTGGCGCACATTGACGGATCTCATGCAGTCGATAGTATTTCCCATCTGCCTCATCGCTGGCAACGAACCGTGGACAATCTCGGAGAATACTTTGAAGGATGTCAAACAGCTCGTACACGCACGATACTTTCCCGTTCGAATGAGTATATGTGGAATGTACGAGAATATATCAATTAAACGGTGATTTCAACCAGCCGTGTTTATCTGTGTTCCTTGCCGGACATACCTGCATCCATACTCCATGTGGTGTCACCTTTACAGCGTACTTATCATACACTTTCACCNTTGCCCGGAAAGCATTGGCGAGTCACCATATAAAAAATAAATAACAGCTAACGAGGTCTCCACATTGCCACCAACATAACAAAGTAAGAATGCGTAGTTTACTCTGTGTTCGAAAGTCGGCAGTACCGAAGAAACTAATTCGGTCTTCGACAAATAAGTGAATATAGTCTGTTCGCGGTTTCTTCACACTTTTTTAATCAAACCTTAAAAAATCACAACGTGTATGACGTACAGCGTTCTTTCCTAAATATTTAATGTATCACAGTAACTTCTGTTAACATAAAAGTATCTTATTTTTAGTTAATATAAACATTTCCTTATATTTTGCCAAATAAATTATAATATTTATTTCATACGAGGGCTGATTCAGAAGTCGTGGCAACTATTGTCTATCTCCCAAAAATGATCCAACTGAGGAAATGTACTATGTACAGGTGAAAGTGTACGACAAGTAAGTTTTAAAGGTGATACCACATGGGGTATGTATGTATGCAGGAATGTCCGGCAAGGAACACACACGCTGCTTCAAATCACAGTTAAATTGATTTATTCTCGTGAGGACTGTACTGTAAATGCACAGTACTACCTGGCATTTCTGCGGTAGCATCTTCGTCATGCTGTTGGAGAGAGACGTCCCGAACTGATGGGCAACGCTATAGTCTTACACGACAACTCTAGACCTCATAGAGCAGGTAGCGTTACACGTGGTTTACGGCGTTGGGGATGGGAGAGGTTGCCTCACCCTGCATTTGCTCCCGGTATTAGTCCGTGTGACTACGATATTATTCCCAAAGAGAAGAGGCCATTGCGTGATAAACGCTTTAACAACGAAGAAGACATCGTCACAGCATTTCGACGAGATCTAGCGCCCATTGACGGATCTCATGCAGTCGATGGTATTTCCCGCCTGCCTCATCGCTGGCAACGAACCGTGGACGACCTTAGAGACTACTTTGAAGGATGCCAAACAGCTCGTACACGCACGATACTTTCCCGTTCGAATGAGTATATGTGGAATGTACGAGAATATATCAATTAAACGGTGATTTCAACCAGCCATGTTTATCTGTATTCCTTGCCGGACATACCTGCATCCATACTCCATGTGGTGTCACCTTTACAGCGTACTTATCATACACTTTCACCTNTTCCTTGCCGGACATACCTGCATCCATACTCCATGTGGTGTCACCTTTACAGCGTACTTATCATACACTTTCACCTGTATATAGTTTATTTCCTGTGTTAGATCATTTTTGGGAGATAGACAATTGTTGCCATTACTTCTGAATCAGCCCTCGTATTTAATATGAACAAAATCAGGGAGAAAATGTGTAAGAAAAAATTCTTATGTAAAATATTATTAAAGAATGCGGTGCGCTGCCCTTTAGTGTAATTTTTTAGACTTAGTTAAGCTTTGTTTGCATGAGGCTGAGGAATATTCTGAAAGTAAAACTTGAGCAAGGATTCACAATAGTTGGAAGTAACCGTGAATGGACTACAGGGCATGGTTCTCTCGTTATAGCGTTCAATTACAACTCGCTACTTACATGTTTCCTGGGACAAATCAAAGTGGCGTAACTAAGTAGTGGTTTTGGGGGGAAAGGGTGATATACGCTACCGAGGGGTTGAGGNGGGTTGAGGGGGGTGGGGGGGCAGAGGCCTTCCCTCTGAAAACATTGTAAAACCTTTTCAGCACATGACTCGATACGTCCCCTGAATTTTGGAGATAGTACTGAGAACGTTGTACAGTTGTTATTGTATTTGTTCCCAGTAGAATTTATCGTGGCAAGTAATAACTTGATAAAAGTTCCCGGGCGTACTAATTGTTGCATCCTTTGTTTACTCGCACGCGGTGTAGCGTGTCCGTCTCGCATTAGTGATCCGGTCCAGACGAGCTGCACTGGGAATGGTTTTCTCGACTGGATTTATGTCTTAATTCGAAATAAATACTAATAATTTGAGCGTTCCCAGTACCCCGCCTACAACATCGAGGCTCTGTTTCACACGCCACCTTGGATTATTGGTTTCTGGCTTATTTCAGTCGTTTAAGGACACTTACATTGAAACTACTACTATATCTCTCTGGCAATAAACAATACGTTGTACAATAAACACAAATCCTCAACTCTCGTCAAGTAATTACAACGTAATTAGAGCAGCATAATTTTTAAATTATCAACGGATCCTTGCCGTTTCATAAATACGAGGTGTGTTCAAAAAATAAGGTGACTTTGCAAATTTCGAGGGCTNTATCAACGGATCCTTGCCGTTTCATAAATACGAGGTGTGTTCAAAAAATAAGGTGACTTTGCAAATTTCGAGGGCTACGTACATTATATTATCGATTGTTTGTATTGTTATGTTAGTACACATGTCCCCAACATATGTTGGCATTATCAGCCATTTTGCATTGATAGTTTGTTTGTGACAGATATAAAGGTTAGACGTGTTTTGGTGTGCTTGGCGATTTTTTGCTATCGCAAACAATGGATCAAAGAATCTGTATTAACAACACCGTAATCATGCCTCAGCCACCGTATTCACCGGACGTGNACAATGGATCAAAGAATCTGTATTAACAACACCGTAATCATACCTCGGCCACCGTATTCACCGGACGTGCCCCCCTGCGACTTTTTCCTGTTCCCAAAACTGAAGAGACCCATGAAAGGACGGAGATTTGCCCCGATTGAGGAGATAAAGACCTGGGAGACTTCAATGCCATACCAAAATGCGCATATCATAAGTGCTTCGAGGATTGGCAAAAAGCGCTGGCACAAGTGTATTATATCTGAGGGAGATTACTTTGAAGGGGACAAAATAGATATTGATGAATACATAAATATTTATCGAGACAAAGTCACAAAATAACGAGTCACCTTATTTTTTTAACATATCTCGTTTATGCCAGATAACGCTAGGATAAAATATAGCAACTACATTTTAAAGAGTTTCATAATTATAATTATTGTAGCTTTTATAGGAAATGTACAGTAATTTCATAGGAAATAATGTTATGGTACATAAATTGAAAATTCAACATACCGATTTACCTCGGTACATAAAAATTATATTACATTAATTTTTTCACGCGTTCAATCGGTAAACAATTTTAAGGCATGCTCAAAATTTTTTAAAAAAAAAATACAAACTTTATACTGAGTGAAGCCGTACACCATTTACAGACTCGGCAACGCTCTGTGTGATTCAAAATCTATTCCAAAAATGTGAAACTTCATGTTATATGTAAGCTAAAAAGTATCATCGTCACATGCACCTAACTACCAATATTTTTTTTAGTTCAATTCAGCTATTTTTTTTATGTTCGTTCGATGTAAGTACTGTTTGCTTGATTCAAAAAGGCGTTAACTGATTAAACACCAGAAAAAAAAAAACAAAAACAAAAAAAACAAGAGGTATCTTAGTCCATTCAGACCCAGTGTACATATTTGTAAACGTTACGCGTATGTAGGTAATTTGTGGTCTGTACTTCACACTGCGANCCATTCAGACCCAGTGTACATATTTGTAAACGTTACGCGTATGTAGGTAATTTGTGGTCTGTACTTCACACTGCGAAGCTCAATAACCAATGATCCTACCTGTGGGTAAATGGTTCGCAAACCATCTTACTGGTCTAGGTCATAATTGGTTAATATAACTGCAGTCAATCAAATATCTGAGTCTATCAACAAGTTCATTCGGGTCTTTGGGACAGTATTTTCGGCATCTTCTGCCTTCTTCATGACACTTGTTGCAGAAAATGTGTTGGAGGGGTGTGTCAGTGAATCGAGAAAATCGTAATTATCGTCTTCAGCACTATCGCTATCTTTGTGTTCATTTTCATTAATGCTCTCTTCATAGTCATATTCACCTTCCATTTTGTATTCTGTATTAAATTTGCTTTTCTTGGTAGCAGGAGTTGTATGCTTATCAGTATTTAGAGCCGACGTCCGTTTATTTTGAAGTTCGTAGACTTCACGCGAAAATCTTGCAAGTGTACATTCCACACAAACCGACTCTACTGCACTCATTCCGTCTTTAGTATTAACTGTCTCATCATAACCGCCTGACAAATCTATACCCATCGACGCAGCAAGAGGTATTGCCGGAAACACCTGCTGACTTCTAGTAGACGAATCCTTGCAGATATTGGTATGTTCTTTCAATGTATCGCCTGGCATACACTGCATGGGACCAATGTCGTAATGATTCATCGCGCGAAAAGGACTCTTCGTACAGGCCGTTCTCTCATGCCGACGAGCATTTTGACCATAGGTGAAAACTNATCGCGCGAAAAGGACTCTTCGTACAGGCCGTTCTCTCATGCCGACGAGCATTTTGACCATAGGTGAAAACTCGATAGCAGAATCGGCGCTGGTGACAACCAGTTAGCGATGTTGCAGGTCGCGGCTCCATGATCGTTGAGGTCAAAGGCAGGCCTTCGTATTCGCAATTCATCTTTGTGGTAAGACGAGAGAGCACTTCCAAATCGATATTCACCTCATGCTGTCAGAACGTCAACTGTAATTTGTTTCTATATAAATGCGGTTCTTTTTACACTAAAGGCCCTAGTTTGTGCCCACAAAACGACTTTCATCATAAAATTTATATTTAAAAAATATGGGAGCAAGCTGAGAAAACCCACATGCTCGTTCGCCCCAGAAGAAAACATGCAGATACTTACATAACAATGTGATATCTAAATATGCTCGTAGGCTTATGCATATATAAATATAAAAATTATATTATATTCCCATTTTATATATACATAATTATGTATGGGTATATAAATATGCAGATATAAAATTATTTAAAATATTTTAAACATAATTATGTGTAGGTATATAAATATGTAAATAAAAAGTTATTTTTTATTAGTATTATACATAATTGTATAGTGTGCATTGGTATGTGGATAAGTGTGGATTGGTGTGGATTGCTGATTGCGGTACTCATTGTGATATTGATAGCAGTGCTTATTAATTGAAAGATTGTGAAATTGATTGAAAGATTAATAAAAAATAAGTAATTATTTAATTTTAAAAAAANGTGCTTATTAATTGAAAGATTGTGAAATTGATTGAAAGATTAATAAAAAATAAGTAATTATTTAATTTTAAAAAAATTTAATATTTTTTTTAATTCGATAAAAAAATTATAATTTATTTTTGGGTTTAAGGTTATCAAATTTCATGGGGATGGAGTCAAGGTCACAGATGTGAGGTCAAGGTAAATNAGTGCTTATTAATTGAAAGATTGTGAAATTGATCGAAAGATTAATAAAAAATAAGTAATTATTTAATTTTAAAAAAAATTTATATTTTTTTTAATTCGATAAAAAAATTATAATTTATTTTTGGGTTTAAGGTTATCAAATTTCATGGGGATGGAGTCAAGGTCACAGATGTGAGGTCAAGGTAAAGGTCACCCAGATCTACCATGTTGGTAGGAGACAACAATGCCACCTATGTGTTGAAAATGTAAACAAATTAAACGAAAAAAAAAAAAAAACTAAATGGGGGATGGACGCCTGCCGACTAATTAACCACTGAGAAATATTGGTTGGGGAGGGGAATAATACAATATGGTTAATTTGAGAGTCGCCCGCTGTACATGGTGCTGTGGGGGACCTCCGGAAATGCGTGTTTTTAAACATAATATTTAAAAATCGAATCGTTTTAAATATTATTTTTTATTAATTTTATATAAATTCTTAGGAAAATTTTGGGATTTCTAACGATTTTTGGGTTTAAGGTCAAAGGTCACTGGGTCAAGGTCAAATGTCAATGTCACCTGGATCCGATATTGCGGTAGTAATCAGTAATGTAATATAATTGGCAACTTTTATGAATTTATTCAATTTTGACAATTTTTTAGTTCAAGATCATATAATATTACGGTTATAGGGTCAAGGTCACCAGGATCTAACATGACGGGTGGGTAACGTCATAACATGGTGGCTGGTGGGTTCCAGTCCCGCATCCTCTCTTAGCTAAAACATTCAAGACATAAATGTTTCATAAAACTTTTAAATAAATTTTTAATAAACATGTTTATATTTTTTAATAACTTTTAGCAGTGTTTATAATTTTTGAGAATTTTTAAAATAATTTGGCAAAACTTTTGGTTCAAGGTCAACCAAGGTCATGGTCATAAGATCAAGGTTAATGTCACTGACATCCAACATGGCGGTTGGGTGACGTCACAATATGGCTGATGGTTGGCTCCGATCCCCGATCCCATGTTTAGATTGGCATACCCTATTCCTATAAAACCAATATGGCCACCACTGCTCTGCCCTCGAAAACGATTCACCCAAATCGTTCTGATGGATCGGAAAGTGCCTTTCGGGGGATCGTTTTTGTTACTGGGGGGGATCGGTACTTTTATAANCAAATCGTTCTGATGGATCGGAAAGTGCCTTTCGGGGGATCGTTTTTGTTACTGGGGGGGATCGGTACTTTTATAAAGGAAAAATGGAAAATTTTAAGGGAAAAAAAGTAAATTTTCAGGGAAGAAATGAAAATATAAGGGGGAAATGGTCANAGGAAAAATGGAAAATTTTAAGGGAAAAAAAGTAAATTTTCAGGGAAGAAATGAAAATATAAGGGGGAAATGGTCACCGGGGGACCGGAATGACAGAGCACTAACATCTCCGACGCTCCGGTCCCCCATCCCCTTATCACCAACTCCCCCAAATCCTACTACTCATATTGTATATTCTTCTACCAAATGTACAATTAACGTTGCGACGGGCCTGGTCACTTTATTCATGAGTCTGTCAAGTGAAAGTGTGAAATTTTCAGAAAAGTAAACATTTGACAAATTTGCTCATTCTTACACTTATGTGCATTAAAAACGGAAAGCAAAAGAATTATTTCAGTTTTCACAAATGTTTACCTAGCACTTTTAATTCAGCATTAAAACATGGAACTACTTTCCCACCGTCGTTACCATCTTAACTGGGCGCGTGCCAGTGTGCCGGTAAAATGTATGCCGGTAGGGGCAGTCACATTTTTCAAATGCTGGTTCCAAAATAGCTCAATTAAGCGTAAACAGCCTATAGCACAAGGTGCTATGGGCGTAGGACTTCCAAGTTAGTCTCGGCTTAATTTTGCTTTTAGGTACGGTATTATAACTGCGTTGACCAAGATGTCGTTATAGAAAATAACTCTAAATATTGCAAAGTCTTGAAAAAGTTCACGCAGGAAACGAAAGGCCCCAAGAAAATANCGTTATAGAAAATAACTCTAAATATTGCAAAGTCTTGAAAAAGTTCACGCAGGAAACGAAAGGCCCCAAGAAAATATGTTTCATGTGTATGCTCACATGCTCACAGCAGGGTTATGGACAGTATTAGATGCGCCTAAATTTTGGACCTCAGTTCCGTTNGCCCCAAGAAAATATGTTTCATGTGTATGCTCACATGCTCACAGCAGGGTTATGGACAGTATTAGATGCGCCTAAATTTTGGACCTCAGTTCCGTTTAAAACCAAAAGGGAATGTAGTTAATGATACCTCAAAAAATCTTCACATACGCACCATGTGGCTATGAGAAGTCTCCTTTGATGTTTTTTTTTCCCCACACGAACACGATTTACAGCGAACTCCTTATTAAAAATTTACTAATGTTGCACTTCATACAAACGATCACTCAACATTTTAAAGTGCAACTCCATATCTCTGGAAGCACTGAAATAGAAAAGTAACCGCTTATCGCCAAAACCTGTATACAAGTGTTTTTTTATTGAATATATCGCACATTAAATTAGTTTAGACCATGTTATCGATTCAACTGGCTATCTACAAGTAAACCTCGTACATCGCGTTGGCTTTAAAGCTAGAGTTACATTGCTGTTTTTTTTTCCTTAATCATCTAAAGTCAAACACACAATAACTATTGCTTCTAAAATTTTCGAAATAATTTAAAAAAAAACATTTAAGCCGATCTGAACTTAAATTAGGCCGTACGCTTTATCAATACTCAACGGTTAGGCTAATGTTTTTTATTGGGAGACTTATACTTCACCATATTTGAATACAGCGTTAATCTAAATCTAGCGAGGTGTACAACCTACATTTCAGGAACAAATAACTAGGCCTATACTTCCGTCTAACTTTGTGTGTAGTTGAATAGTCCCAACTATCTTTAGTAAATATGTGTACAAACAGTTTCATTTGCTGTGTTTAAAGCTGTCGGTGACAATTATTCGAGAAATTTGTCGTTGGGACAAGTAAACCATTTCGCACCCCAATAATGTTGCAAAAATAGAAAAAAATAATTCATGAAGATAAACCATTACCACAATCTTGTAAGTGAGTGAATGGAGACATTTTGGTGGCTCTTGACATCCAGGTCTTAAGGACCTACGAGAGTGAAGCGAGGTAAGTATGGAGCAGTGCCGGAATGAAAGTATGGAGGAAACAGGAGATCCCCGAGAAAACCCCGACCAGCGGCATCGTCCGGCAAGATTCCCACTTGCGAAAATCCGGGAGTGACCCGCCAGAAATCGAGCCCGGTTCGCTTAGGCGGGAGGCGAGTAGTCTGACCACTACACCACCGTGACCCCCACAAACTTGTAATACGCTTGTTATTTAACGTAATATATGTGTGAAATGAGGTTTTTTTATAATAAATAAATAAATGCCTAAAGAGCCCTACATTTAAAACTTGCTGTTTCTAACAGTGTGCTAACAAATAATATTAATTCTAAAAACTCGCATAAATTAGAATAAAGTGAATTATTATAATGTAACTTATTGCTTTTGAAGGTATTTTATTTTCGTTTGACTTCACCTCTGCCTCTACGTAAAAGGTAAAAATAGCCAATGCAGTGACAAGGAAGTAAACTTACATAACATCCCAAACAAGACAGGCCTGATTTCATATCATCAGTAGAGGAAAACGTGTTCCGAGTTTTGTCCAGAAATTCTTTGATCACGCCTAAGAGATTTTTCTCCAGACTATCTCTGACATTTATCTCGAGGCAAAACTTTCACCTTCATCCATATAGCGACAAGAAGACAGATCATTTAACATAGCATTCCTAAAAGACCAACACTTAATCTTATCTAAAAGCGGAGGAAAGTAAGCTACGGGATGGATTCAGAAAATTTCCGGCTGGTACAGAATTAACGCGAAGAGTACAAGCAACATGAGGCCAATAAACACATAGCTATCTGAATTTCGCAAATTGAATTCTGGTACCAGGTCTGTGCAAAGAATTTGTAAATGGGAAGTGCTGTTCTGGTAAGGACAAAGCTATATAAACTTTGCCTTCAGTTTTACAGTGAACATAATTTTCTGATACAGCCTAGTCATCAAAATATTCAAAGGACAACCAAATTGCTTCACTTTTTAAACGATGGTTAAAACTGAGATTGGCAAAGGTTGTTTATTATTTTGATTATATTTTTCCACTACACTAATGTTGTATTACACAATTATTATTAAATTGCTGTAAATATCGGGTACCAATTAGAGCGATTTCTGTAACATCCTAATCTTGTTTCCCTGATGCTGGAAAAAAATCACTCTGACATTACCAATCTTTATTCCCAATAACGTTCTAGTTGTCAGTTATATGAATTTAAATATTTTAGAATTGGCGAATTAAACTTCGGATTACTACAATAGCTGCACTTACGCAATATAAAGCGAAATTTTAAAAGTCCAGAGTTATTTGAGGTTTTTTTCACCACTGGGTCCACAAACTTCTTTGCACGAAGCTAAAAACACTGTGAGTTGTTTAAGAGTGCATGAGACATCAATCAGGTCTAAATATCTAAATTGAAGTCCACGAGTTTTTGAAGAAAAAATAGAACTGAAAAAGGGAGCAACTATAGATAATGGTTTTTGCCAACTTTATGAACAATTATTTTGTCACGCACGTGCGTTTAGTTTGCATAATACACTGAAGAGCAAAAAAAAAAAAAACTGGTACACCTGCCTAATATCACGTAGGGCCCCCCGAGCATGCAGAAGTGCCACAAGACGACGTGGCATGGACTCGACTAATGTCTGAAGGTATGCAGGAGGCACGTCACACCATGAATCCTGCAGGGCAGTTCACAAATCCAATCTGCGCCAATTTGAGAAAGGGTTGCACGTCTGTCACGTTTAATGATTCTCATGAGTCGTCGTTTGTCCCGTTCTTTCACGATCTTTTTCCAGCCGCAGCGATGTCGAAGATGTGATGTTTTACCGGATTTCCGATATTCATGGTACACTCGTGAAATGGTCGTACGCGAACATCCAAATGTTATCGCTACCTCGGAGATGCTATGTCCCATCTCTCGTGCGTCGACTATAACACCACGTTCAAACTCACTTAAATCTTGATAACCTGCCATTGTAGCAGCAGTAACCGATCTAGCTGCCGACCGCATCGCGTTACTCTGATTGGTTCCATACCTCTGTTATTCGCATACGCACGCCTATACCAGTTTTTTTTTTTGCTCTTCAGTGTATCTTGCGCCGCCGGCACAACGGAGCCGCGGTGGTGTAGTGGTCAGATTACTCGCTTCCCGCCTAGGTGAACCGTGGTCGATTTCCGGCGGGTCACTCTCGGATTTTCGCAAGTGGGAATCTTGCGGGACGATGCGGCTGGTCGGCGGGTTTTCTCGGGGATCTCCTGTTTCCCCCGCCCTTGCATTCCGGCGCTGCTCCATACTCACCTCACTTCATCCTCATCGGCTTTAAAGACCTCGTTGTAAAGAGCCGCCCAAATCTCTCCACTCCACTCCTAATTTTGTGTTCTTCCGACATATGTAAAATTTACATTGTCACGGGCGAAATTACTTTATTCAAGCGCCAGTCAAGCGAAAACATGACATCGGTGGAAACCTAAACGTGTTACTAATATGCCAATGCGTACTCTAATGTTTGCAAAGAAAAACATACCAACTCTAATAGCCTTAATTTGATCATTACACTCGAAGTAAAACCATAGACTGAGGATGAGGTAGAGCGCTCTCGATGTCTGCTCACAACCAATCTCCGTGGGTCAACATTGAACTACTTTTATGCCAATAAGGCTATCAGAAACGGCGTGGAATGTATTTGCGGTTAGAACACTGGTTGGTAAACAAGGGCTTTGAAATGTTTTTTATACTTCCTCTAACCAATTTGTAATGCAGTTTGATTAAATTCATATTGGTAAAAGTATTTTATTCAAATAATAGTGTTTGCCATTTAAAATCTAAGATACAAACAAACACTTAATCACTGTTTACCATGTGACTTTCACAGTTGTGTTCTTTTGGGGTAGGTCAATGCGCAGAGGACAAATAAGCGGTTTACCTAATCTTTAGTCTATGAGTGAAACCCCAGGACTTGTAACCACGAGTACCTTTATTATTTTGTTGCCAACTTAACTGAGGGCACGCATGCCGGCGTGTACCGCATCATACGTGCAGTTAACGGACAGTGGATTTTTTTAAAAGTTGATATCAAAAGTGATTAGTTTACCGTGAACAGCATATATGCATGTGTGTGTGTCGAGGTGGGCATGCGTCCCTCCCTCGCGCATTTTGCTATAAGCTCCACATTCTCCTGCCTCTGGGACAGCAGTCCGCAGAAGAGATACGTCCACACCCGTCTCCTCATCAACGTGATTACCGAAACACCAGGACGGCCTTCCAAAGCGTTACTCTGAGAGTAAACGTTTCTCTTTGGCTGTCCCGATAAACATTGAGCAAATGCTTTACTCGCTCTTGGCAGTATCCCAAAACTGCATGCGGAGTAATTACTCTGAGCATTCTGCTAGAGTAAAATTTTTACTCGCACCGTTTTAATGAGAAACGAAAGGTAAAACGAAAATGGCGGAAAGTTCAATACAATTAAACAAATTGACAGGAAATGTGGACATTCTTTTCACAGACACAAACGGGAAAATTACAAATGGCGAGTGATAAAATTCGTATTTTTATTTATAAATTAACTTTTTATAAAGGTTGTATTTTTATACGTAATGTTCATGATTAATCGATAGCAAGTAAAGCTGTTTATAACTAATATTTAGGAAAATAAGTAATTTTGGGAAAGGGACAAATATCTTTTGGAATTTTCATTGGTTGCTTAATCAGTACATATTTATAAACACAGAATCCTATTTACATGATGCCAATTCCAAAATCACCTTTACTTTTGCTTTCCTCAGCGGTTACTCTCTGTTCTACTCTCGGAGTAACGTTTTGGAACGCCATCCTGAAGAGTGTTTTCACCGTCCACAGGCAGCAAGTACAACATTTCTTCAGCATACTTTTGTGGCAGGAGTGCATTTATGCTACTAGGACCGTCGCGAACATAATAAGGCTGCACAGTTATTTGTAGGCTGTTCACAGTAAGGCGAGCACTATTGAAATGAACATTTGAAAAAAAAAATCACTTCCTGTAACTACTTTACAGTGAACATCAGCATGCGGGCTTGTGGGGTACGTTTTTTTTTTTGTTGGATGAAATTGCGGAACTCGCATTCCAATTTCTGGTCAAGAAATATAAAATTGTTTCGCGAACTTCCCTCGACATTTCGAGCTTCTTTATTTGACCGAGCTACATATATAGTTTGAGGTAAAAGGAAAATTGTTCTTACAACCCTTTTAAAGTAGGATTGTCCTTTCTTGGTTTTTCCACATCGGCTTTCAAAACCTTGTAGGCGTGTCGTGTGTTTGTTATCTATTTACGTCCCATCCCCTTTATTAACAGTTTTAAGACGACGCGCGGGCATCACGACTGAAATAACCTCCGCTGTGTGCGTTGCTTCGTGAGTCGCACGTTCTATTGCGTCAACCATTGTCTCAATTTCATACCATTTGAGCTGCAGAAAAACTGATTCCATTTATAATTTAGCGCTGCAATCCATTTTATAGGATATTAAAAGGCGTTCTAAATACGAAGTATCTTATTATAGTCCATTCACGGTTGCTTCCAATTTTTCTGAAGCCCTGCTGAAGTTCTACTTCCAGGATATTCCTCAGAATCGTGAAACAAAGCTTAGCCAAGTTTAGAGAATTATACCAAAGGGACTACACACGGCATTCGTGCTCACTCGGTGTAATAATATTTTGCCTAGGAACTACTTCCTACTAGGCATTCCTAACACACCTGTTTTCTCATCTCACTGTTTTTATTCGTATTAATTATAAATTAAATATTTCCTATAATTAATACATAAAATATAAGTAAAGGTTTTAATTAACCAAAATAAGGTACTTTTAGGTTAACAGAAGTATAAAACGCCTGTGATACATGGCATACTTAGGAAATAGTCGGACACGTCATAAATAGAGTGATTTTTCAAAGATTAGATTTAAAAAGTGTGAAGAAACCGTGTATAGACTATAGCTAAGTTTTGTCTTTGCATTAGAAAACATTAACGCCGAGTTTTAGAGTTATTTTTTATTTCTCCGCTGTCAGTTTAACTGGGAGTCCACACAAGCATACGCCTGAGTATGGCGCTCTACAAGTCTGAACTAGTAATAACTGCAATATTCACAATGAGACAGATGCTGCGTATTGAAATTTGATTTAATGAGCAATAACTGTCTGGCGTATCAGTACCTGGGCCAGCCAAACTCTCTGTAAAGTAATAGGAACCACTGTAGTCAGTGAAATACACTGAAATAATATGAAGGATCTCAGTGATTCTACCCAGTGGATGGATTACTACTGTCCACGTGTTTGCAGTTGAATTTTATTGATTCGGAGAAATGTTTACTCTTTTAGTTTTAAGGTGCGAAACACGTAGCATTACAGCTCATATTTTTAATGCGACTATCAGTTTTTGGAGACGTGCCAAAAACGTGTCCTTTTCTTACTATGCAAGGGCATGTTATTAACGTACGGTGTTTCGTCCAGTATTTTCCACATTTTTTTTTGCATATCCACGTTTTTTCGCATCTGAAATTTGAATGCATCTAGTGTAGCATATTGATTTGTGTATTTTAAGAAATTATTATTAATGTGTTTAAATTAAGAAGCGAAAGAGTTCTTCAGAGTGACTTAATCTCCTTCTTATACGTGTGACCAAAGTCACAGATTTCATAGCAAAAGGAAACATAATTTTTTTTAAATATATTGTCATTGCTCTATGTAACAGATGCATGGTAAAAAAACAAGAGTTTTCCAATTTTTTGGAAAAATAAAAAAGAAAATAAATGATTTTTACAAAAGAATTATGTAGGAATATATGGGTATAAGTATTAATCATATGTGTGTGAAGAAGTTGATTTAATCTACAATAGAACCAAAATTGTCAGAACAAACTTATAAAAATTTGAAATGGTAGATTTTCCAAGATGCTTGCAAAATAAACACTTTTTTTTTTCAACGCAAGTGTTCGATTTTTGAGAGTCAGTTCCTTAAGAGGAACATCTGGTTGAAGAATTTCAAAGGAACGGCAAGGAATGCATTGGAAGTTAAAATGAAACATAATACTGGAATAATTCGATATTTAGATATTTCGATTAAAATGATCAGGTCTAAGTCTGAGTTAGTATTGACCTCATCGCATCGCATCGCCGCCACTCTCTGAGATGACGTCAAAGGAACGGCAAGGAATGCATTGGAAGCTGAATTAAAGCAAATTTGAATATTTCGCTATTTAGATATTTTGAATATAGTTATTATTTCTAAATTAATATTAGTTATACTCCTGGACGAGAATAGGTTTTGATTCCAGTAATCCTTTACTAATAAATTCATAATATTTTATATATTTCTTCTTATTCCTATCCTAATTTACTTATGTTGTAGTATATTAGAATAACATCAATATTGTGTTGGTAATATTGTAATTATAAATCAATAATTCNTGGTAATATTGTAATTATAAATCAATAATTCTTGCTGAATAAAAATGTATTAGAAATACTAAGAATGATTTATGCATTCAGATTTAGTAAATGTATTTCTACCACGAAACTAAGCTAGTCTGGGCAACTATTACACACATGTAATTTAATTCATCTGTTCCCATGCCATATAATTTTAGTGACACACTCTCAGATGTAACACTAATGATCAACCCATTGATCACAACATATCCTTTCTGTCTCTCACAAAAAAAAATTATCATCTCGGAACCCCAAATCACTGCCACTATACGGGGCCGCGGTGGTGTAGTGATCAGACTACTCGTCTCCCACTCAGGCGAACCGGGTTCAATTCCCGACGGGGTCGCTCCCGATTTTTGCATGTGGGAATCGTGCAGTACGATGTCGCTGGTCGGCGGGTTTTCTTGGGGATCGTTTCCCCCCGCCCTTGCATTCTGGTGCTGCTCCATTTCCACCTCGTTTCACCCTCATCAGCCCAAATTTCTCCTCTCTCCACTTTACGAATAAAGAAGCTGAAAAACACACTCTAGATTTACGTAAAAATCTGAGCGCAGATTGGTTTACTCAACACGGATTCCTCGGAAGATAACNGAAAAACACACTCTAGATTTACGTAAAAATCTGAGCGCAGATTGGTTTACTCAACACGGATTCCTCGGAAGATAACGACCGGCATTTGTTCCAGGCTCGGTCTTTTTGTCCGTCGCGTTATTTCTCCACCGATGTTCACCTCGGCGGCAAAGCGGCCGTCGTTCACCAGGTCCTCGGCTGCAGAAGGAGGCAGTTAGGCGTGTGGTGAGCAGCGGCACGGTAATTACCACACCGTCGCCAGCCAATGACGGCGAGACCACAGAGTAGTCGGCAGCACCAGGTTGCGACACGCCCACAGTCCCAGACGCCGCGCGGACCGGAGCTGCAGTGGTCGGGTTACGAGGTACCCGGGGGTAACGCAATCTAGATCGGCAGTGCCGGACGCCCCGTCGTAATTGGCGCAAGAGGCGGTCGAGTTCCTTTCCCTGGACGAGACGCGGCGATGAGCCACGCCTCTCCCTTCTCAGGCGGCAGGCAGCCCTGAACTGGATCGCGAGATTATTTCTCACGCAGAGCGGTTGCTGGGCGGGGCGGTTGCCAAACAGCCTCCTCCTCCTCTAGTTTAACAGTCGTGTGTGGCTTTATTGCAGGACAAGAACGAGATGGACGTGATGCAGTAATCAAGTTCNCTCCTCTAGTTTAACAGTCGTGTGTGGCTTTATTGCAGGACAAGAACGAGATGGACGTGATGCAGTAATCAAGTTCTCCTGGGTGCGAAATAGACATTTTGCTGAGAGAAATGGGGAGAAAGGTGTTTGCAGGTGGAGGGTTGTTAAGGCCATTTCACACGATAATTTCATTTCATTATCTGAAAGAGATTTATATCATGACCGCAAAAATTTACATTTGTAATCAAATGATTATAGTTTTCAAACTATAGCACCGGAAAGTCGAAAATTTCGGAATATGGGAGCCGACGTTTCTACACTCCTAACAAAACATTGCCAACTAATTCACATGTCATGCGAGCTATATCATGTTAAAAACATATTATATTAAGTATTAAGTATATTTAACAATTAGTACTCGGGTACTGCTGTCCTGAATCTATTTTAAAATAGGTATTGATGTTCATGCCAAGAAATATGTATTTATCCAAGAGAAACCAGTAAATATTACTATTTGTTTCGCTCGGACGAATGTAGATGTGACCGGTGCGGAGCCGACCGGTGCAGAGCCGACCGGTGCTGAGTCGAGCGGAACAAGTGCACGTCCTCCTCCTTCAAGGTTATAGTCGTCATGTGGGCCCCATTGTAAACACTTCTGTCTGTTCTAAGTTCTATAAAAAATATGGAATATTTCAATGTAAATCTTTTCTCAGGGCAGATATAATAGTCCGTATTTTGTTGAAAATTCATAAATTTCATTATTGAAACACATTTGAGATCTTTGAAACGCGTCAAAAGTCAGAATAATTCGCTGTGAGTAGCCTGTATCTTTTCTGAATACATGTTTGCATTGAAATCCTAAAGTTGTCGCGCAAAATTCTGAGGAAACTAAATACACGCGGAGTTTCTTTTTATTAGTTTCCGTCACCGTCTCAAAGCTTCCTTACAACTGGACGTGGCCTTGAGGCGTTTAAAAATGGTTTGCTAGGAAGGCCACTTAAGCTACCCTTATTTTATTCAAATGTGTGTTCAAATGCGCTCTAATGAATAACTCCAATACTGTTATCTGTGCTTGTTGCAGCTGCCGAGTGGAAAAATAAATTGATTTCTCTGTGCGACAATCATCGGAAATCTTCGAGAAAGCGTAAAACTAAGAGAGGAGAACAGGCAAACAAATTGCAATCTTTGGAGGCTCCAAGAAAGTACAGCTTTACTTATTCCTTTTATAAGTGAAAGAGGGCGAAAATGTTATTTGTGTGAACAAGAGTCTGAAGAGACCGTAGTGGATACAGAGAGGCTCTGACAGATAACTCAGCATCATCAACGAACGTAGTGACTGATACTCTGCAAAATAGTCTCAATGTGAAGCCCACGCCTCTTAATTCACTAGGCCGCAAACAACAAACCCCAAACATAGGAGTTGTACTGAACAATAACAAAAACAAGCTTCAAACATGTCTGTTCAGCCTGGTCATCTGAAGAAATTACATTCTTCTGACTGTTGGTGGAGCCATTATCATCGATTTTTGTTGTCATAATTGATTGCGAATCAGTTGTTTTTTTTTTCACTGATTCATGTTTATAGTGTGCACACGCATGTTTTAATTCATGCTTACGATTAAACTTACGTGCTGTGGCAATCGCATCCCAGTCTTTATCTTTCATTTTCACGTCGTGATAGTTCCTGCTACTTGTACAGCTTCGATTAATTGTTATTTGTGTGCCATAGTAAATAATACGACTACTTAAATAAATACTTCTTAAGGAATTTATACGCGAGGGAAGCTATTTCGTTTCCAGCAATTTTTCGTTATTTTAAAGTTTCGTGGCGTTCATTTTTGTCGTGCNCTCCTCTAGTTTAACAGTCGTGTGTGGCTTTATTGCAGGACAAGAACGAGATGGACGTGATGCAGTAATCAAGTTCACCTGGGTGCGAAATAGACATTTTGCTGAGAGAAATGGGGAGAAAGGTGTTTGCAGGTGGAGGGTTGTTAAGGCCATTTCACACGATAATTTCATTTCATTATCTGAAAGAGATTTATATCAGGACCGCAAAAATTTAAATTTGTAATCAAATGATTATAGTTTTCAAACTATAGCACCGGAAAGTCGAAAATTTCGGAATATGGGAGCCGACGTTTCTACACTCCTAACAAAACATTTCCAACTAATTCACATGTCATGCGAGCTATATCATGTTAAAAACATATTATATTAAGTATCAAGTATATTTAACAATTAGTACTCGGGTACTGCTATCCTGAATCTATTTTAAAATAGGTATTGATGTTCATGCCAAGAAATGTGTATTTGTCCAAGAGAAACCAGTAAATATTACTATCTGTTTCGCTCGGACGAATGTAGATGTGACCGGTGCAGAGCCGACCGGTGCTGAGTCGTGCGGAACAAGTGCACGTCCTCCTCCTTCAAGGTTATAGTCGCCATATGGACCCCATTGTAAACACTTCTGTCTGTTCTAAGTTCTATAAAAATATGGAATATTTCAATGTAAATATTTTCTCAGGACAGATATAATAGTCCATATTTTGTTGCAAAATTCATAAATTTCATTATTGAAACACATTTGAGATCTTTGAAACGCGTCAAAAGTCAGAATAATTCGCTGTGAGTAGCCCGTATCATTTCTGAATACATGTTTGCATTAAAATCCTAAAGTTGTCGCGCAAAATTCTGAGGAAACTAAATACACGCGGAGTTTCTTTTTATTAGTTTCCGTCGCCGTCTCAAAGCTTCCTTACAACTGGACGTGGCCTTGAGGCGTTTAAAAATGGTTTGCTAGGAAGGCCACTTAAGCTACCCTTATTTTATTCAAATGTGTGTTCAAATGCGCTCTAATTAATAACTCCAATACTCTTATCTGTGCTTGTTGCAGCTGCCGAGTGGAAAAATAAATTGATTTCTCTGTGCGACAATCATCGGAAATCTTCGAGAAAGCGTAAAACTAAGAGAGGAGAACAGGCAGACAAATTGCAATCTTTGGAGGCTCCAAGAAAGTACAGCTTTACTTATTCCTTTTATAAGTGAAAGAGGGCGAAAATGTTATTTGTGTGAACAAGAGTCTGAAGAGACCGTAGTGGATACAGAGAGGCTCTGACAGATAACTCAGCATCATCAACGAACGTAGTGACTGATACTCTGCAAAATAGTCTCAATGTGAAGCCCACGCCTCTTAATTCACTAGGCCGCAAACAACAAACCCCAAACATAGGAGTTGTACTACACAATAACAAAAACAAGCTTCAAACATGTCTGTTCAGCCTGGTCATCTGAAGAAATTACATTCTTCTGACTGTTGGTGGAGCCATTATCATCGATTTTTGTTGTCATAATTGATTGCGAATCAGTTGTTTTTTTTTTCACTGATTCATGTTTATAGTGTGCACACGCATGTTTTAATTCATGCTTACGATTAAACTTACGTGCTGTGGCAATCGCATCCCAGTCTTTATCTTTCATTTTCACGTCGTGATAGTTCCTGCTACTTGTACAGCTTCGATTAATTGTTATTTGTGTGCCATAGTAAATAATGCGACTACTTAAATAAATACTTCTTAAGGAATTTGTACGCGAGGGAAGCTATTTCGTTTCCAGCAATTTTTCGTTATTTTAAAGTTTCGTGGCGTTCATTTTTGTCGTGCNATACGCGAGGGAAGCTATTTCGTTTCCAGCAATTTTTCGTTATTTTAAAGTTTCGTGGCGTTCATTTTTGTCGTGCACGATTCTGATTGGCTGAGACCATCAAACATCAAAATAATTTTGGAACCGGTCCAATCTTCAAATGTTTGATGGAAACTGAATTCATCCAACTTTCTCAGACATATGTAGCGGCTTTTATGACGTTTCGATGACGTCACAAATGTTCAACTTTATTTGACCAAACTTATTGGAAGCGGTTTGACGGAAAAATTTGACAGTGTGACAGGGGCTGAGAAGCACTCAACTGGGGTGAAGACTTTCCGACAGCGACTCCCTTCAACGTGACTTTAATTGGTAAATCTGTGTTTTTATGGCACGCTAATGAAGCCAAAAGTATGATGCGTGTCTAAATACGACTCTGAAGTTTCTACTTGGAAAATTTATCACCTAAAACTGGCTCAGAAAACACGCATTTTAAACATTTTCACGCCCGTAAAAATAATCCTTGGGGGTTGAAATGAGAACTTGAAACCTAGAAGCGTTTCTTAAACCCTTTTCCTGCCTGTAAACTCCGCCGTTTTTGAAACGCGTGTTTTCTACCGGACCGCTGTCGGGCACTTCATGCGCCGGCCAGACGCGTGAAGCGCGCTGCAGCGTGTTTGAAACATGTGTTATTTTACAGAAATATTTAACATGGACCCCAACAGGTTTACCTACGAAAATAAAGTTTATTTCAGACGATGACGGGATGGTACGTTCAAGACGTTACGCACATTGGAAACATTATTTTCATGCCTTCCGACATAGCTAAAAACCGCTTCTGCAGACTGCTGAATCTCAAAATATACTAACCGAATACATGCGTAACTACGATACCGGCTAGCATTGGGCATTGCTACGGAGTCGCGTCCAATCAAATTATAGGGTCGCCGTTTGAAGTCACGTTCAGGCGAGTCGCCAACGAAAAGACTGCACACGCCAGTTGAGCGCCTCGCGCGTAGAGGCGATGCCGCTATACACACACTGGTCGGCGGCGCCCTTAGTGCTTCATCGATTTTAACCACTCATGCAAACATAACCATCACTACTGCGACCACCTTAAGAGCCCGAGTTATCCGTCATATACAATGTTTTATTTATTTATTTCTGATTCAAATTTAGGAGAATTTATCGAAACTTGCAACAACAGAAAATTAGCTCTTGCACAGAACCATGGAATGTAACACTTATATAATGAAACATTTTCAGTAATAAGCCTGACTTTTCTGTTATGACACCAAAACGAAAAATTTCTGTATAAGTGGTGACACAGCCTCTTGAGTCTGCATGTCAGTGCTTACTGTAACACATAACAGGATGCAAATGAACACTGCCGACAAACTTCGGCAGGTGATTCCTAATACAAAAATAGGTAGAATGTTTATATATATATATATATATATATATATATATTCCACTAATATATAAATGCGAAAGTGTGTTTGTTTGTCCTTCTTTCACGTCGCAACGGAGCAACGGATCGACGTGATTTTTTGCACAGAGATAGTTCGAGGGCCGGGAAGTGACATAGGCTTCTTTTTATCCCGAGAAAATATCTCATTCCCTCGGGGAAATTCTTATTGGGAAACGGAATAACAATACAACGTCGCAACCGAGCAACAGATCGACGTAACAATGCAACATCGTAACCGAGCAACAGATCGACATAATTTCTTGAACAGAAATAGTGGAGGGCTGAAAGGTTATATTGGCTACTTTTATCGCGAGAAAAATCTATCTATAACAGAGAAACAATAATAAGCGTTTTAGCATATAATTTCTCGATAAGTAAATACGTAAAATTCAAGCTGTTGTTTTCCCATTCCCGCCTATGCTATAAGAGATTTCAAAAGTTTTGTGAAAATGTAATTTTTTTGCGAGTCGGTTGGCCATATGCGGATGTGGAGATACATGGCAGCGGTGGGTTGGGAGGGGGGTGGGGCTTTATTTAAAAAACCCAAACAATAGTTCTGTAGTTCACGCGAGCGGAGCCACGGACACAGCTAGTGTGTGTATATATTTAACCTGTAGCTTACGTCTATTCCTAAGGTTGTATTCATGCTTGAAAGTGTAGATAAAGCAGACGTTTATTGTTAGTAACACAGCCAGAATGAGAGATAAATCTTTGAGTTCCTAGATAATGCATTAATGAACGACGATGTGAAAGCTATAAAAAAATAAGTGCGGTTATCAAACCCCTTTCATAAAAACGGATAGTTTTTAATCCCATTTTAGTGCATTTATAAACGTAACTGTCCGATATTTTTTGTTTCTTCCTGCGGCGTAGTAATCTACCGCACATGGTAGATGAAAAGGCAGTCAGTCTTGTGTTTTTGCGCTAAACACCACAGTTTTTGAGGAAATTGATGCATTACGACCGACCACTACAAAAGTAGGAATTCATTATGCATTAATTTCTCGAAAACTATGGCATGTAAGAAAATAAGTTCATGGCGAACAATTTTTTTTACACTTGTTGTGCATTGTTAATCCACGGGGAACTGCTCAGATATTTCCCATAGTTATACATTTTTAAATGCACATATGGGGTTCCATTCCATCAATGTTTATAGAAGGGATTGATATTCGCACCCAATTTTTTATGGCTTGAACATCGCCGTTTAATAGTACATTGTCCAGAAACTCGGAGATTTATCTCTTATTCTGGCTGTATTACTAGCAATAAACGAATGTTTTAGCTACACTTTCAAGCACGAATACAACTTTAGATATATTTTTGGATGAGGGATCACCTTTCGAAGTTTGTCGGGTTGGGTTCATTTTTATTTTAAAGATTGGCCTTAAAAGTTTTCAGTTTACAGCGAACAGCCTTCTGTAGTCTACTTTCAACTTTCCTGATTCTCTGCTAATGTTCTGCTTTCAGGCTATCCCTCCACCTTATGCAAACAAAAGTAAAACAAATCTAGAAAATTATACCAAACGGACAACGCACCGCATTCGTGCACACTCAGTGTAATAATATTTTGCATAAAAACTATTTCTTACTAGGTATTACCAACACACCTATTTACTCTGTGTTTATATTAGTAGTATGATTTGGTAGGTCCGAATAAACATGGCATCTGGTAATGGACCAGTGCACTGACCACCATCTTGGATGACCATGACCTTCAACCTTAACATTTGACCAGACCTTTAACCTTCATGTCTACGGATTCGTATTTTCAGAGAGAATTCGAATATTATGTAAGCAAATGTGATTATGAGACAATGACCAGCACCATATTGAATTTTATAAGCATAGAAATGTGTACGTAAATATACCAAGTGTTATATATTTTCGGGCTCGTGTTTTCGAGTCGAATGCTAAAGTGACCCCATAAACTTTGATTATTCGCATGTGTTCGTTGCCATGTCGAATTTAGTAGGCATAGGCATGATCTTAGTTTTTTTTAAGTAATTATGTAACGAGTCTGAGCCACGAACACAGAGAAGTAGTTGCCTCACCTCAGGTCGTGTTGTAAGTGCATAATGCGTTGGACACACAAGAACTTATAGGCACAGCTGAACATCATTCAACGACTGCTGGTTTTAGACACATGGAAATTGGTATACATCAGATCAGTACAAGTCTAACCAAGATGAAAATTTAATTTTGCCTTAGGCCTTTTTATAAGCATAAATTGGCACCATTTTCCATCTCTCGAAGTTATAGCCCTAAAATTCAGATCAGAGCTATATGTGCAATTATGCCGAAAGCTTCATTATAAGCATAGCTGACTATCATTTTATATCGATTGAAGTTATAGTCATCAAATGCATATCATAGGTACTGCTCTTCATATAGACCGAAATGTTATTTCCTATTATACACTAGACCTTCTTATAAACATATTTGGCTGCCATTTTACATCCATTGAAGTTATAGACATCAATTTCATATCATAGGTACCACTCGTGATCTACATTAAGACGACAATGCAATTTATCCAACAAATTCACATCACAGGTATTACTCCTGACTTCGATCAAGGTTATTTGACAATGAAGCCATAAGCCTTTCATGAAAGGTTTTGAAAGTTGTCTATAGCACATGGCATGTCTACAACCATGTATATTTTAAAGAAAGTTACAAATAATATATTAAGTACTCGTGTGATTACCTGTGTATTAAAAAAAATACATATTGTGTAATGTATCTATAGTCCACCAATTTAAAAAAAAAATTAATTCGAATATGAAGGCAGAATTGTAGATTACTTGCCTCGCTATGAGTGTTTCTACATTGTATTAAAAGAGGAATGCCTAAAATGTAGTGGCGAGTTGTTCAAACATAACTGTAGCACATTATATGTCGTCTGTCGTGAATATTTTCAATACTTGTTCGAATACGATGTTATGTAAAAATATATTTATAAATAAAATATTTAATTTAATTTATTCTAGAGTTTTAAAACTTAGACACCTAAGTATTCTGTGTTGTATGTCTACTGACGCATGTTTTTAAGGGGAATTCATCAATATCGGATGCCATATTGGATTGAATAGGAATACCTATGACTGAAGGATTCAAAAGTATATATGGAAGCAGCTTATACATGGACTCGTAGAACAAAGTCTATTTGTCGCCATTGTATAACATTTCATTAAAGTCAAAATTCTTTGCAGTTATAGGTATTTTTACAACATATACACCAATAAATGTGTCTAAAGCACTCAACATTTCATACTTAATGATTTAAAAAAAAACCACGAACATTTTAGCCATTACAAGGGTTCGGCAGCAGATATTTTCTGCCAACCTTATATACACACAATTTTTTTTTTTCATCATCCATCTTGTTTCTGTCTACCCTATTGTGTCTGGCAACCATCTAGGTTCCTGGGTGTGGACCGGTCATATTATGTTTGTCCATAATCTAGGACATGGCAATCGGGTGAGGTCCAATGGAATGGTGCCCATTATGTATCTCTCCACCATTTTGTTTCTGTCCAAGCAAATTGTGTCTGGAAACCATCTAGAAATGTGTGACCATCAAGTGTGGACCAGAAGACTAGTGACAATTTTATGTCTGTTCAACATCTTGTTTCTGTCCACCATATGGTATCTGGCAACCATCTAGGACATCGGTCTCAGGTGTAGTGGACCAGTACTAAATATCTTGGCACAATAGCATTATAGTCTTTGGGCAGTCTGTGAATGTGTGCATGCAGTCGTACCCAACACACTCGATTTAACATCACCATTTGCTTGTATCATTTTCAATCATACACGAACTTGGACCCCTGCTGAAACTGACTCCTGCAGAGACTGACACCTGGTGAGACTAACTTTTCGCACTACGTCAATTCGCAAATAAGTAAAAAAACTTAAATATTTAAGTGAGATGGGGAAAAGAAAACTTGGAGACAAGAAAAAGTCTACACACTTAGCTATGCTGCACGACATATTTTTTCGTAATTGTGATACACTGCATGTCGCAATTCGTCCAGAATGTAAGTAAATTAGATGATATACATAGTTTAGTTTATTTTTCCTGCGAAGAGGCTCTCAAGTCTTCGTCGTTAAAAGCCTCGAGTGAGTTGGTTAAGAGAATGACAAATTCTTGTTTGGAATTAATCATTACATGCATGTAATCCCCTGTAAAACCCAACACCATGGCTAGCCCATTTTTGGTCTATAAAAGCAGCTCGTATCACCAAAATAATCCAGAACTTCTTTCTCTCGTCGAGAGGACATAGTGAAAATGATGGAATTGTTATAGTGGTCAGAAAGTTTATCATCTATCGTGACATATGGAAAGATTAAATCACTTGCAGTACTCGACAAAGATACCGAGCTTGCATACCTGCCTAAAGAATTTCTTCTCGCATATGCACGAATGAAGAATGAATTTGAGTGTGTAACTATTATTATGTTTTTTTACAAGTCTGTAAAATAAGGTTAAAGTATACAATTAACTTATGTGTTATTCCCTTATTTTATCCCTGCTTATATTAAACTGTTCGGGAAAAACGATTAAGACTAATCTGAGGTACATGTACATCGGAGATGTTATTTATTTTAGAATCAAATTTTCAATTTTTTCTGATAATCGTACGCAGTGCCTTGATACGTACAAATACCTGTAAGCTGGGTTCATATATAAGAAATTTAAATATATGTACCTACATGCTTAGTATAGCCATTTACATGGATTCATACATGATTTTATTTGAAACAAATATAAATGCATCACTTAAAAAAAAAACACTAAAACTTTATTACAGCTAAAATTATACACAGTCAGCTTTTCATAAGAAAAGAAAATTGTACGGCCTTGGAACTTTTCGTGTAAACTTTACCAATAGTTTAAATAAAGGATTATTCAGTCTCGGATTGAACCTCCATCACACTATAGTACGAAGGGCTGCTAGCAATCATTACCTCCCGCCCCGCACATGGGAAAGTCACTGACATAGTTTGTATATGAACCTAACATGTCTTAGAAATTAATACTCTGTATCAAGGCGAATAAAAAATTCAGCTGAAGGGAAAATAGGTTTGCCACATCACTACGGCATATGCCTCAGCTTCGTATTAATCTAGAGACGGCTAATTTAAATAGTCATACAGCACTCACATATTATTTAAACAGCAGCAGCAGTGGCTGTGATTTAGATTATGGAGGCGGATGTAAAAGGCAAGGCTGGTATTGCAAAAGGACTTTCTGCAATAGTCAACTTTTTTAAGCAACAATGATGTTATCGTACTCGCCTATGTTTGTGGCGATAAGAGCAAGTTGTGCATTGGATATGCTTAAGTTAGTCTGAGAACTGACAATAAAACATTGTCTGACAGGTAACCTATGAAATGCGGTGACTTGCTGAACTTTGGAAGGCTGTGAAGTAGGCCTGCATCAGTGTATCATCTTATCTCGCTTTCAGAACATAGTTCATGCTCCATTCGTAAATTACAAATCTTCACATGGTAGTTAGTAAATCACCAATAACAAACACAGCAACACTCTTCTCACTGTGTACTGCACAGCCGTGGAACTAAAGCTACCCGAGTACAAATTTTACACACCAATGGTAAGAGCGGATGTGGCATATTATTTTACTTTTGTTCACTACACTTAGTTATAAGGGTCGAGGGCAGTAACATGGCGATTTGCGTAAAGAATGAATGATAAATACTTATGTTTCCATAATTAGTTTTTATCCTAATCCGTGCTGTGAAAAATTACAGAGACACACAATTCTAATTCAGAAATCACAAGCACAGTGGAAGATACCTAATACATACGTTAAACATACTCTATTGTAGTTTATATATACAATAAGTCATGTTCCCCTTCTTGGGAAGTTTATATTTTTTTGTGCACAAAAAACTTAACAACATATTACATAATAGCACATTTACAACACAGGAGGCCTAGTTACAGCAAAATATAGCACACTTAAAGTGCAGAAACCTTTCTTTCAAATGAGCCCCTACTCTTTCTATCATTGAAGAATGTATTAACTGAATCTGGTTTTCCCGACCTTGTTGTCACACATTGTCTTCACATGCTTTGATGTCACGTGTTTGGTCTTCTTACATGATTCCAATTGTTTAGTTGTACATCAGTGGATTTCGTATTTTTACATATCTCTCCACCAAAGTCCTATTGTTCACATGTTTCATGTTTCTGGTTGAGTATATACTTGTTTATATTTTAACGTTGTTGATATCGGGATTTGTTCGATGTTTTACTGAAACTGAAAACATGTGTATGTTATTCTTCGTTAGGTATCTTTACTTGTTGTCTACTTGTGGCTTGAAGTAATTTCTGCACTTATGAAAAATATTTATATTGTAACGGAGTTGTAAATAATTACAAAACTGTAAAGCGAAAATGTCTTCACACTAATGATGTGAGGTCGGGGTTGGAGAATGGTAATGACATCACCGCTGGAACGTACTTCATTGCGAATTCTGGCGGAAAACACTCACCAGAGACATCTTGGAGATTTCTTACCGGCTGCTCTGCTGGTGCAGGTGGATAGGCTGTTCTCCTGATCCGATATGTCTCCATTGAAGGGTTATTAATTGTGGTTCGATAGGCTTCTAGCCTTGGGCAGTCGCGGTCGGCCTAGAACCGCTGCGAGTGCCCATTGTGAGGTGGACAGCTATGCTGGTATCAAGTTAGCTAAATGCGGAGTTGTAGGGCAACTTCACACACCAATTAAACGCTGGTAAAAGTACTTGTTACACAGAAAACACTTAAAGCCCTTAGAATAACTGGTTGGTGGGTCCAGCTCTCGAAACGCCTTTACGAGGCAAGGACTGTAAATGAAATGCTGACTCGGAGATTGCAGTCATTTATTGACTATTTGACATTACAAACCAGTTGATGGTGCTCACATCATTAAGCAGACCCGACGCACTAAGCCCTTCGGGGACTGACAAAGGAAAAATGAGAGTGTGCTCTCCAGATTAGAAAGATAAACTTATACTCCTAGGGCTGTAGATCTGCAGGAGGTGGAGAGTCGCTCCTCTCGGGCGTTGAAGTTATGTTAAGATGTACTGTTCTGGTCGAAAAAGAAATTAAATCTATTGTTCTTGGTGAAAGACAAAGAAGTTTATGAAATGGCTGGGAGTCGAAAACCACCCAGCCTGCTCCACTGAATGCCCGCTTCAGACTGAATGATGCCAGGACCTTTCCAGCCACTTGCTGTAAAGACGCCAGTAGTCGGAAACGTGTTAGCATAACAAATGCAAAATAGTGTTAGGCCCTTAATTCTTTATAATGCATGGGTGGGAAAGCTCCCGTAACAAGATGGGATCTTGTATTTTTGTGTCGATTTTAGGCCAATCAACCTAATAACTAAGAGCACACCACTACCATACATAAGGATCAGAGACACATTACATACACTTGGCAGAGCGAAGATCATGACGTCACTGGACCTCTGCAGCAAGTACTGGCAAGTGGCAATCAAACTAGAGGATAGGGCCAAAACAGCTTTTACCCTACCAGATGGGCAGATATTTCAGTTATGTGCAAAGCCTTTCGTGCTTAAATGTGCGCCAGAAACATTTCAGGCCATGATGGTCCAAGTACTCGACAGGTATATAGGTGACTACCCTCGCATACCTGTATGACATAGTGGTGTGGTCAGAGATGTGGGAATACCATATCAAGCACCTGTGATTAGTCTTAGAGCGATTAGCCATTAATAAATGGACATGTGCCTGCCGGAAGTGCCACATAGCAAAGCTGTGCATACATTTTCTCGGCCATCCAGTGAACGAAAATGGCAGCCGACCAAATGCTGAACTGTCAATCATCAATGATTATGCTGTGCCACGTACACATAATCTATTGCCAAAATTCTTTGGATTGGTAAACTGGCTGCTAGAATATATCTGCGACTTTGCCATAGTAACACTACCACTGACGGACATGTTTCCCCCAAACGGAAATACCAGTTGACTGCAGAACATGACATGTGTTTCGCGGAATTGAAAGACAGGTTCAAGCAATGCACCATAATCGCCCCCCACTATCGGAGCAAACACATGTACTTTCAGATAGATTCGAGTGAGAAAGGATTGCGAGCAGTTCTATTCCAAATAGGGGAAAATCAGGAGCGGCAGATAATAAATTTCAGCAGTGCCAAATTCGGACCGACAGAATGCAGGGACGACATAAATGAGCGTGAGTGCCTTGTTGTAGTGTGGGCTGTCAAGAGGTGCCGAGCTTACCTCGAATATCAGTTCTTCCACACTCCGAACAGATAACGGCTGCCTAGTGTGGCTACACGCCATGAGAGAAGTACATAGCAAATTAGTATGGTGGGAATTGCTTCTCCAGTCATATGACTTTGAGGTACAGCACATTCCTGGGGCTGAAAACCAGTTAGCCGACGAACTGTCATACACGCCTGGCGAAACAGTAGCGATGGACGAAGACGAGGGGGATGACCTACTGCCCCCTACAGCAGCCTCCCGACGAACACCTAGCTAAGACGAGCTAGTTGCAACAACATTGAGGTGCCAACGGGAGTCGAACTCACCCTGAACGAACTCGAGGCTCACATTATAGCATTGTAACAACAGTGTCCAGACACCCAGCACCGCCTAGCAGAGTTGACACAGGACAGCGGAGAGCGGTGGCGAGTGGAAGGTGAGCACCTGGGAACTAGGCCACACCAGCCGGAAGCAGTGTAGAGTTTCTACATGCCCAAAGACGCACATCAAGTAGTGTTAAATCAGATTCATGCCAGTCAGTTTGCAGGTCATCCAGGACAGCTACAAACAACACATAAAGTACAAGCTCATTTTTACAGGCCAGGAGCCAAGCATAACATGCAAAGGTACGTACGTACATGGGTGTGTAACATGCAACCAATTCAAAAGCCGCAACGCCCATGGATTGATGCAACAACAACCACAATTGCCTGTGCTATTGCTGCAATATATGCTGAGGCGACAAAAGTCATGGGATACCTCTTAATATCGTGTTGGACCTCCTTTTGCCCAGGAGAAGTGCAGCAACTCGACATGGTATGGACTCAACAAGTAGTTGGAAGTTCCCGGCAGAAATATTGAGCCATGCTGCCTCTATAGACGTCCATAATTTCGAAAGTGTTGCCGGTGCATGAGTTTGTGCACGAACTGACTTCTCGATTATGTCCCATAAATGTTCAATGGGATTCATGTCGGGCGATCTTGATGGCCAAATCATTCGCTGGAATTGTTCAGAATGTTCTTCAAACCAATCGCGAACAGTTGTGGCCCGGTGACATGGCGCATTGTCATCCATAAAAATTCAATCGTTGTTTGGGTACATGAAGTCTATGAATGGCTGCAAGTGGTCTCCAAGTAGCTGAACATAACCCTTTCCAGTCAATGATAGGTTCAGTTGGACCAGAGGACCCAGTACATTCCATGTAAAAACAGCCCACGCTATTATGGAGCCACCACCAGCTTGCACAGTTCCTTGTTGACAACTTGAGTCCATGGATTCGTGGGGTCTGCGCCACACTTGAACCCTACCATCAGCTCTTACCAACTGAAATCGGGACTCATCTGACCAAGCCACGGTTTTACAGTCGTCTAGGGTCCAACTGATATGGTCACGAGCCCAGGAGAGGCGCTGCAGGCGATGTCATGCTGTTAGTAAAGGCACTCGAGTTGGTCTTCTGCTGGCAAAGCCCAGTACAGCCAAAGTTCGCCGCACTGTCCTAACGGACACGTCCATTGTACGTCCCACAGTGATTCCTGTGGTTATTTCACGCAGTGTTGCTTGTCTGTTAACACTGACCATTCTGCGCACACGTCGTTGATCTCTATCATTAAGTGCAGGCGGTCGGCCACTGCGTTGTCCATGGTGGGAGGTTATGCCTGAAATTATGTAATCTCGGCACACTCTTGACACTGTGGATCTCTGAATGTTGAATTCCCTAACCATTTCCGAAATGGAATGTCCCATATGTCTAGCTTTAACTACCATTCCGCGTTCAAAGTCTGTTAATTCCTGTCATGCTACCATAATCACGTCAGAAACCTTTTCACATGAATCACATGACTACAAATGAAAGCCCAACCAATGCACTGCCCATTTATACATTTTGTACGCGATACTACTGCCATCTGTATATTTGCATACTGCTATCCCATGACTTTTGTCACCTCAGTGTATAGTAGTGGCCAGTCCCAAGAATCCATATTTATACATATTTAAATTTCAACACGCGTGAATTCTCGCTCCTGCGAGCCATGAAAGACCTCTGTGCCACAAATATTTCTCTGTCTCACACTCTTACTTCACTCTATGATACGGCGGCCAGGGTTCCAGGTTTTGTTTTATTGTGTTGTCGTTTCCCTTAGTTCATGTTATCTCTTCGCCGTTGTTCGTTCCGGGTGTTATGGCAACATGAAGGTAGGGAAGAGATCGTGTGCCTTCGTGAGACTACTTCGGAAATTATCGGCCAAGGCCTTCTGAAGGCTCAACAGCTGACTTTGCGCTAGCGGTTTGTTTATGTATGGAGGTTGTTGCGAGTGACAAAAATAAAAATAACACATTTCGTTCGTACAAGGAAGGTTTTTAATGTAGAATAAAGATCGTGTCAGTTTTATATACATTTTATTCTGTTTTTGTATTGCAACAGCGCTGCAATGCTTTGTGTTTTATGCCATCTCCCTGTAAAGTAAGTGGTGAGTTCCGCAGCTTATGCTGTCCAGTATGTAACGAGACCCTCAACCCTGCACCGGCCAAGTGCACAGCCACTGCGCTATTTGTACTGTTTTGAAGATTGATTTTACTTAATTTCCTTTTGAAAAGAAAAAATTAATCTTGGCAGTGGGGAGACCGACTCCAGCTCTAGACTTAACATTGCAGGGAAATCGTTTGTTAGACATTTTAATAGTAAATTGTATTCGCAAAATTAGTGGTTGACGGGCTGTCCATTACTATGTAAACCATTTTGTTGGCCGTGTATTCGTTTTGCCAAAGAAAAAAAATGTGTGGAGCAACACTGGTTACAGTGATATGGGCATTTTGCACAAAGCTATAAAGAAGCATTGTTTGTCCCAGACTCATTCCCAAACAATCGTTTGTGAGAAAACATTTGGCCAAATTAGGGTTGACCACTTGCTTGATGAACAAAAAAATATGTCATTAATAACACAACGAACTTGTTAAAAAGAACAGAGAAATCTTGTGACTTTTGTGGCTATTGTTTGTTATCTAGCAAAGCAGTAACTTCCTGTCAGAGGCCACCAAGAAGAACATGATTCAAGGAACGAAGGAAATTGTTTTGAACAAATAAACCTCATCAGTCAGTATGATTTAACTTTGAAAAATCATCTTGAAACTTCCTCAGTTTTTACAGGACTGTCAAATATAATACAAATTGATTTGATTTCTAGTGTATCTATTGTTTTCAGTGAATGTGTAAGAAATGAAATTGAAAAAAGCTACATTTGTTTCTATTAGCCTTGATGAAACAACAGATATAAGCAATCAGGCCCAACTTTCCTCCATATTTCGGTACACTGGGGAGGATAGTAAAGTTCAAGAAAAGTTTATCGTTTTTTTTTTATGTGCCTGAAAATCGCTCTGCTGAGACCATTTACAATGTTGTTGGCAAATTAGTGACTGATTACAGCTGCGAGAAAAAACTAATAGCTCAAAGCTATGATGGTACTGCTGTTGTGGCTGATCATTTGAATGGCCTACAAGCATAAGTGGGACAAAAGTGTCCCAAGGCAATTTTTGTTCATTACATGACTAACAGGTTAAATTTGATGTTGTCACAGTATTCATGCTCAATAAAAGAATACAGAATTTTTTTCAGTACATCGAGTGGATTGGCGGCGATTTTTGCGAAATCCAAAAACGACAAAGGCCCTTGCAGATGTGGTAAATATAAGATTGCCAGGAGTTTCAGCTACGCACTGGAATTTTAAGTCGCATTTAGTTGGCTCAGTACATGAATATCGAGATGACCTTATTTGACTGTTGCAGAAAATCAATGACCATGAAGAAAACTGGGACCAGGAATCTGTTATAAGTGCCAAAGGTTTTCTAGCTTCATTGAACGACTTCAATTTCAATTCTCTTTTAAAGGTTTTTGCCGACATTTTTCTTCATACAAATGTTTTGTACAGTATTCTTTAAAATAAGCTACATGACATTGAGTACTGCACCACGAAAGTAAAGGAGTTCTCTTAATTACTGAAAACAGAACGAAACTGTTTTGAAACTTTTTAGAGCAAATAAATGCCGAAGCTGAAGCACAAGAGTTGAACACGAAAAAATTTAAGTAAAATATTAGTCTTGATCTTAAACATTTTTGCAGGCGTCAGTATTAGAAATTATCGACATAGTTATTCAACAAATGGATGACAGATTTTCCAGTTTAGAATCTCATCAGTTTCTATAGATTCGATACCCATGCAAATGACGTGGACTACTCCTGCATGGTCTGGCATGGCCACTGTCATTACGTCATCGGCCCACAGTCGCTGCACCAGTGTAGCCCGCGGAACACACACTTGGGAACGGGTTATGACCCGATACCGAGTGATCCAACTGAGTGCCTGTGGTGTCCTTAGAGAGATCTGTGAAATGATGATAAGAATCAAGTGTTAGAAGGTGTATTATATAGCATTAGAATTGATCGCCCAACTGCAAATGTTCGTGAAATCGCCCTTAAGGGATTGTGAAGTAATCGCAGAATAAATGCATGCCACGTGCATATTTGAATAAGGTGTAAAGTAACATATAATATAATAAGTGTTATATATAATTTTCCGAGTACAATTGTGTGTCTAATCAAGCCAATTAGTGATGTGGTAAACAAATAGTCTTTATTTCAACATGACCGTTCCGGTCGTAGAATGTCCCAAAACTTAACAGACCTAAATATCCCACATGCTCTGCAAGGCACCACATAATCATGTTTTGTATTAAAATTAGTGCTTAAGAAAGAACTCTGACCTCTTCTCAAGCTAAGGGATGTCCATCCCGAACGTTGAAGGGTCCTATTGTATGTATGTTTTACTTGTTTATGTAATGAGGTCACTAAACTAAGATACCTCGCGGGATGGCACGAGTTCTTGGTGAGGACAAGGTTCGCCCACACTACCCCCAGCAGTCTGATTCCACGGGTCTTAGGTGCTGCACATGCATCGCGTCTCGGGGGACTTTCATACTTTGTTCTGAACACTTAACTGCAATAGGTTAACATGATTTACTGGAACTTTTATTTAGTTTACCAACCGTCTTCCTCGCATTCGCAACACCTCTCCATCAGCTCAACTTGCTGAAGCCCCAGTGGTTTAATTACTATTGTTAAGTTTTCATACCATTATTGGCCTTTTTGTATAGTAACGGCCACTGGTAGGCCTTGTGAGTCAGGTCTGCTTTAATTTGCATTGTATACATGTAACTGTGTACACTATTCGGCAATACAATTTACTTGTGTTAACCGAAACTTGTGAGTTGTCATTTAGTGTTGTATTTCAGGCCTTGGCCCTATCTAGGAAGTCATCAACGCCTCAAAGAGGCATCCTTAATTTTTAAGGTAAAAGGTGCTGGGGAGCCTGAATTCCCCGGATATATATTACGTTTTCCTGTAAATTTTTACAGTGTGTGTCAGGGGATAGATCCGCGTGGTCATTCGGCCCACGATCCTGATAACTGTGATTTCGTGCTCACCCAGTGAGCTGGCACCCATTTTATTCGAAATAGGAATATTGTGTATTATTCTGACTTTTCTTAACATAGTCACCTGACGACTTCCGCATTTCTATCACCGACCGCTGAGGGACTTTTACAACTTAAAAAAAACCTCAAGAATGTTTTCCCGAAAATAGTTTGCTGTCTGTCTTAAATCTGTATGGTAAATTTATTTATGTTGTTGCACTGTGAGCACAACTTGTGGCAATGTATATATCCCAGGAATTTTCAGGCAAAAATGTATGCGAAGTTTTATTTTTCATCCTTCCTAACAGCTTAGATATAGCATATTCAGACGTGAAAGAGAGACTTTCAAAATTGGTGTTAACCATTGAAAAGATCTGCTGTGTGACATGCAGAGTGAACAAAACTTTTATGACTGTGTAATAGATGAGTTTTCAAAGAAAGAGAGAAGAATTGAGCTTACCTATAAGTAAGTGTTGTGGATTTGCAGTTGTATACACTATTTATTAAATACAATATATTTACTGTGCGTCGTGTTTGCTTCATATGTAGCCTATAAATATTTGATAATTTTACACATCAGTAGTATTCTTAAAATTTAACTGTCGAAGTTCTAATATTTGTACAAGTGTTATATGTGTATTTTCTTGTTTAAAAAAGTATGCATGAAAAACTGATAAATTTACTTTTGAATATCATATAATAGATATTGCGCCCCTAAGCTATTATTTTTTACAGTCTTGTATTATGTTATGTTGTTATTTGCACAGTTAATGTATTTTATTTTATAAATGAAACTATATAAATTTGTGCACATGCTTATATGTGAATAGTTATGTAACGACCATCTCTTGCAGCTTACCCACACAAAAGTTTCACCACACACTACTGGGTTGACTGTGCGCCAACATACTCATGCATATCCCATAAGTTGGTCTCCTACACAATTCGGCCATTCATATTTACAATCTCCATAACTGGTTAAACCTCCTGTGCAGTATCTCAGAAACACCTACAGGTCCTCGGTAGGCAGCCCTGAAAAAGTGCCAGGCTCCACTGCTGTTGTCTATGCGGCTGCAGTTGGTTGTGCGGTTGTGGCTGTTGAGTGTGACTGCAACCACACAAAGCCAGTTTGTGTTGGTGGTGCAGGTTGCGCCACCCAAGGTGTTGCAACTGATGGTAGGCCTGTGGAATGTGCCAACAGGCTGTTGCATTGGCTGGCCGTGTCCTCACACGTGGCTAATGGTCATGGCACTGTCAGCTGTGGTTCCAGGGTGCACTGCGCGCATCGATGTTTACCGGCTGCGACATATAGTATGTCCCGCTCTGTCGCGCAATGCCAATGAGTTATTCGCCAACAGTTCTCACATGCCACTGTTTCTGAATTACCATGTTTGTGCAGATCCTGGTGACAACACTTCTTCTGTCAGAAAATCCGCAGGTGTACATGTCACAGGTAATAAGGTTTATGTACAATTCACGTACAAAATGTTTCCAGTTCTGTAAGCTGTTGCATGTTCACTTCCGGTAAGGCACTTGGTGTGGTAAATTTTTGTGCAGTTTACACACTGAATTTTCCCATTTCCGATTCCTTCACATGTAATTTGTTTTGCACACCATCGATTTTGCAGATTTGGTAATGTTATGTCCAAGAAAGTTCTGTTTGTGGAGGGGGTACACACTTGCACCCGCGACTAGTTGTGACAGGGCCAATGGACTGGACCGCTCGCGGTCTGGGACAGTCCACTCACAATTGCATCCTCTTACTGTCAGAGGTGCAGCTCCATGACCGCCCGACAAAATCGCGGTTGGCCCTACGAATGTCGTCTTCGAGACGCCTCGCATTTTCTGGTTCGCGACATGAGCACATTGTGTCCCAGGATGGGTTGGACACGAGCAAGGGCCATACACACTTCAAGCACAATGTTTTTTGTTTTCCCATTACTGGTGCACCACTTCGTGTTAGATCTCCCGAGTTCCAGCCTGGCCATGTCGTTCAGCATTTGGGCTGTTATGTTGATAGCTGTTGATACTGCTGTTGTTGACCCACCTCCCTTCGTGCCTGCATGGGGGTGAGGTTACCGTTTAGGCTGGGAGGTGGTGGTAACCACACTCGCACGTAGCCAGCTGGTAATCCGGCATGTCACCTGCCCGCACTGGAATATGGGAGAAGGTAGCATTGGTCTGTTTGTCTTGACCTGTGTCCACAATGGCGGGGCTCGGGGATGTTCCCTTTGTCTGGCAGTGTCCCAAAATGGCGTGAATTACCGAAACATAAAGTTTTTGGTTTGAAAACCGAAATTTGATTTGAATCACTGTTTGCTGAAGGTTTTTTTGACCCTATATGACAAATTACCCTTGAATGTCGCATGACATAATAAAAACAAATATTGTGGTAAAGACAAAAGCTCTCAAAAATGTGACAAATACACAAAGGAACTGTTTACTGATAAGTAATTGTGCACTACAAGAGACATGAAATGTGTTTGTGACTGTCATGAAAGTGAAAACAAAGTACACTAAAATGCTGTGACACGTAGGTAAAGAACAAAATACACTGAACCATCTTGGGACGAGAATAGAAAAAACAATGAACACTAAAATTCAGTGAGACGTGAGCACAGGGTAACAAAGTAAACTAAGACATCGGGGACGTAAACAACGGTGCACTGCTCTGGTTCGCCACATTTGTACTCATGTGTCCTTCTGCTGTTCTTGTTGAATAGCCCCACTAGTTAGGATAGCCATTGATTTAGGAAAATTGCACGATTTAGCACTTTGAAGGAGAATAGCCCCACTAGATAGGGAAGCCATTTGACATGTAGGGGGTTCCAGGGATGATGATGTGTGTCCCCACCTTACCTGGCTTACCAGGTTAAGGAGAAAACTGATTAATTTGCCCGGTGCCATAACTCAGTGAGCATGAGTTAGTGAGGGTCGTGCGGTCGACGGCCAGGGGGTCCCTGGAGTGCTCTGTCGATCTGTGGTGCTTGAAGATGATGCAATTACCAGTAATTGAAAATACCTATGGTTTCACTGTTATGTGGGCGAGATTTTAGGCCACCATACAAGCCTTACATACATTTGTGATTGCTGCAATAGGGTGCACTCCCCGAAGTACCCAGTGCGGTAAAACAAAGAAAACACTTGTGGTTGTTCAAGACTTTTACTTGCTCTTGTGGTACATATGCACTTACGTTTATATGTATTAAATTGACTCGGACCCGGCACTATTGTCTGCCTGTGACAACTGCTGTACAAAAAGGGTCTATGCCATGGAAAATTACATGAAGTTTATGCGATTTGCGTTTAGTCCTGTTGCAGCACAGGAAAAGCAGACAGTCATCCCCTCTGCATTAAATAAGCAAACAGGTTCATGTTGATTAAATACAATTTAAATTGAAAGTGAATACAGCCGAAATTAATGTGCCGAAGGGGTCAACACAGAGAGAAACTCCTGTGCTGCCAGCCAGCCTGAGTGCTGAAGGCAGACTAAAACCATGGCATGGGCATCCCCTAATAGTAACTAAAGCCGGCGCCAAAAATTAAGTGAAAAACAACATGAATCCTCTTAAGACTAAATAAAATACTATAAAAATGAAATAAAATCTTTGGAGCCATTATAGGCAGTCTACTGAAAGGAAACTGCACAATTACACTTTTACACAATGCACATAATTAAAATGATTAAAATGACTGAAATAACAGTTTTCGAAAGTGCTATACTATCTCCAGTAGGCTTCGCCGATGGGCGAGTCCAAGTGTTCGATCTTGGGTCTGCTGGACGAGTCTATTCCTGTAAAGGGTTGTGGGTAGCCGTGCTAGATTTAGCTTTTAATATAGAATTTTCATTACATTAGTGGGCTATTGTCTTTTAAATGCTTTTAACTGCTTCCGAACTTTACTCCTCATTGTTTAAACACACTCGGGGTAACGTAACACATATTTCCCAACCAGCAGGCCGGTTGACGTCATGTAGTTGGAGAGGACACTGTCGTTGCAGTGATGGCTGCGCTGAGGTTCCCTCCAATTGATGAGGTGCCTGATAGTTAGGGCATTTGGGGGACACCGTATTGGACTGCTTGTTATTTCCCCCAAGAGATACTGCTTGAGGTAAATAGAACAAGATTGTCACTTGAGTGATGTAGTTGACGAGACAGGTGTGTTCCATTCTCGCTAGCCTATACTGACATACTTGTGGCCGGGTGTTTGCTTCTGCCCGGTGTCAGCTAGGTGGTGTAAGTGACTGTGGAGGCGGAAGTGCTCACGAGAGAACACGTGGTTATCTGGTTCACAATACTTCATATGTTAAATGGAAACTGAAGCTATCAACCTTTTTCAGAAATATATGCAGCGTTTATGATGTTTCCTTGACTTCACGACTATCCAATTTTATTTTAACAAACTTATTGAATTCAGTTTGATGGAAAAATCTGACAGCATTACAGGGGCTTACGACGAAAACAGTGTTTTGTTACTTCAGGTGAATAAAAACAAAACTAGCATTTTTCAAATAAACAACATTTGATCGTAACACTAGTATATTTCGAGAGTGAGTGTAACTGTGGTTCTTTTCCACATCAAGAGTATGCAGTGAATTGTGTAATGCCTTTTGGCTGGGTGGTGCTGGGTTAATGGAAATTTCGAGGGGCAGTATAACAATTAGTAGGTGCATTTCATGATGGGTATACCCCATTAGGTGCCAGACACCGTCGGCAGGCGGTATCGATGAGTGTTGATAATGATGATCGCAGGGTACAATGGGCCATTCGCCCGGACGTATGCAATCCATCGGTGAATTGTTGGATGAGCCCTTCTGGACAGGAGACTCAGATGTTCCTCATTCCTGTTACTTAACCAATATGAAGTGGGACTTTTCAGGCTGACCTACGTGCCTTGGACTGTGAAAAGCTCTGAGTTCAGCATGCTGATAATTAAGTTGATTGACATGAAAATAGGTAAAAACAGGTTGTAGGGGACCCAGACCACGAAACGCCCGAAGGCAGTCCTTGAAATAAAAGACACAAAGTCTGAAAACTTGCATATAATTATTCTTGCAAAAAATAACTTTACATAACTCTAGTTGAAAGCTTACACTGGTTTTGGCCTCTGGCCCGCCAGGTAGGTTAAACTGTAAAAGGGTGCGAATGGCAATGATGGATTTACTGTGAAATGTATGCTTCCCAGGCGTTGCAAGTCCTGGGAAAGATGGGGCGGTGACTCCGGGTGAAAATAAAGGGAAAAAGGTTACAAGAATTACGTTACTATTGTAGACTACATGATCAGGGCACAAAAGTTGAGTTCACCCATGGTACGCACGCGATGTGACCAACCCCTTGAGACTCTAGATGGTATCTGGAAGTAGTGAGCTCGCGAAGCTTCGAACTATGGCGGCATGCTGCTCGCACTGCAATATTTTCTACTGGCTGGTAACTTGCAACAAAATAAATTACATGAACCCTTGAATAAAAATTAACAAAATAAAAAACACACAACATTCCCTTGCACATAAACAATTACAATTTAAGCGTGAATGGCATTAAATAAGCATGAAACAACTGATGCGAGAAAATACAAGAATTTAAAAATAAACAAAGTTAAATGCTGAAGTGTTTGTAGGGGCATCTATAAATGTTCACACACATGGTGTATCTTCCTTTCTTTTGATTAATTTAATTTGCATTGCCCTCTAATTTACATGAACGTGGTTCGCCATAAGGCAATCTTGCCCGCCCTATGTAGGGGATGGGATGTTTTTGCGCTGCACTATCCTACACTTTCATGCACTCCCACTTCAAGCACGCATCACACATTATGAACTTTTAGATACTCTGGTGCTGGTTGATGAGGTTGCCCCGGGGTGTGGCTACGGATCAGAATGGCATGACGCCATCCTGCGTCTTGTGGGAGGAAGTGAGAGTGGAAGAGCGAACGCTAGTGCTGATGCTGATTAATTGGATATTTAGCCTGGAAGTCTAACATTAATAAGTGATCATTGTTTCCTTAAAAATATTCCATATTTTAAAGCCTTAAGTACTAAAACCTACCTTAACATACAGTAGCATACAAGATTGTGAGGAACACTTCTCCGAGTTAACCTACATTTAATTATAGGTACAAAGTGCATGTACATAACACACATTTTACCCATGATCTGGATATTAACAGTGTAAAATCTAGTAAGTACGGAAAAAAGGGTCTAAAATACACAGTAATGAAGCATTTCAATAATTAACCAAGGACACACAGATAACAAAGATTATATATTATTTAAAACTAAACTGAACTCTGGGTTATAACAAGTAATCTCTTTCCAATATTTTGTATTAATTAGGTATAGGTTTGGTTAAATTGTTACTATTCCTCAGTGAGTCCTTCAGACCGTATATAGTTTTTTTAAAATAATAATATTAATAATTGTATAGTGTATATTTAATTTAATGCACAAAAGTATTAATGTTTTACTACTACCAAATTAGTAATAGGGTGTGATTGTCATATGTTATCTGTGTATGGAAAACTATAATACTATGTTATGTAGTGACCGTTCAGTATGCGACTTAAGTAATTACTTTTATTTTTGTACATTTATAACATTACGCCACATGAAGCAGCTCAGTGCCTATTTGTCATTGTTTATAAGATGATACTTTTTAGTTGTTTATTCTTTAGTATTTAAAAATTTATGTTTGCTCTAATATATGCCACTTAATTAGTGTGTACAGTTCCTAAGAAAGAGTCAGTGACACGTAAGAACATTATAATTAATAAAATTTACAATTTTTGTGGCGTGCTAGGGCAATGTGCAAACATACAGTTTCAAGTTAGTGACGTCATTCTTTTTATCAATCTTGACTCTATGTTTTATAAGACTATTAGGACCGGAACGTACTCTATAATTGAACAAAAAAAAAGCCAATTTTTTCGCAAAAATAATTGTTTGAAAAAAAGAAATGAATTTGCAGTTAGAAAAGCATTTAATTTTCGTATGAAGTGGCAGTGTAACTGAAGGTGCAATTATGCTGTTAAAATCAAAATGGGAAGGTAGTGTATTGTGTAAAGTTTTTAGGTTATGTTATTGTATTTGCTTGGTAGTAAGTTGCGTTTGGTGGAATTTATTTATAATGGTGCCCCTGTTATATTGCTGCAGACCGCATCTACACTCCCTGCTACAATTGTCTTCTCTGTTCGTACGGAAAGATGGCGTTTGTCTGATATCTGTTCGTTTGAATTTGTGGATATTGATTGGCTTATTTTCATGTCTGCCTAATGAATTTCATGCGATTTTTAGTTAAGTTTCTGGAGTATCCTAGGGCCGTGTCCCAACTTGAAAGTATTCTGCTCACTCTGTCTCTCTTCACTCGCACATAACTTCTGGCTCACTGTAGTCAATGAGATTTGTTCCCTCTGTTAGCCTTTGGCATTTTGTTTCTAATGGGAGAAGTTAAGAAATACTGAAAAGTAAAACGTTGCTCGCCTTTCTCATTTCTCGAATAAATAAATTTTTTTTTACACACCAACTTATTTTAATTTTATATACAGGCTGGTCCGCCTAAGGCCTTGCCCACAATAGCTCGTCCGCAGTCCAATGGTCCGCGGATCTACTTCGTCTGCGGATGCATGTTCCAACGTGCCTGTCTACAATAAAGACGTCCAAAGCTATGCTTTCAGACACTGAAACTAGAGTGCACCCTAGGCAGTGCGTCAATAAATTGTATGCGATTACTTGTAAATATTGATATTTGTAGATTATTTTATTTTGTTTTCTAATTTGAGTTATGCAAGTGATTTTTTTTTCTATTTGACGGCTGCGAGATTAAAGGTTATTGCTTTGAACAAATAGTGAGTTTTACATTTTTAATCTTCATGCTTCAATATCAATACATCATTATTTACGTTTACCTCTTGCACTCAATAAAATGTAAACAAAACCAACAATTTGGAACAATTCAGCTGACGAAAGTAGAAGTTAACGAATGATCTTGGGAAATGGGACTGTGGGATGGTGAGCTGAGACGTCAGAGAGTCACGTGCACCAATCAGCAGTTAGGCATCCACAGACCAGTTATTGTGGATTAGGTAACGTGGACACCCCCGAAATTTCCGGAATGATTGCAGATCACAAAATTTGGTTTTCGCTAAATGAAATTATGTACGGGTGCAAGTAATTTGCTGCAAATGACTATTCGCAACATGTGCATGGACAGAAATAATTAAATCACATATAAATTTTCCCCTGTAAACATAAATTTATTTCAATGACATCTGAAAGTATGTGCAAAGAGGAATTCAGTGATATAGTAGCAATATTTCGTCGCACTCGTGTTGTGAAATTCCAATCACCTCGTGACAAGAGATGTGTGCAAATTATTCGTATTGTTTGCCGTGAGATGGGCGTTCGACTAGGATACCTTTCACCAGACATTTGGAAGGCTTGCTTGGCATTTCTGTGACACTCACTGTAAATAAGCAGAGCAACCAGTTTTTCCTTATTCGTGAACTTGCGTACGTACAGCCACACACTGTAATACCACTTACCATAACAGATTACTGGGAATGGTGTTGCGCTGCTATTAGGAAGTGGTCCCACCAGGATGAGTCACGGAGCGTGTTGCTTGCTTACAGCTTTGAGTACAGGTCCACTGCCCCATGTTACCGGCCCATGTAACTTAATTATATTTACTGCACATTATGTTTTGGCGTTTCTGTGTTACTTTCTATTGCATATGCTATATCACTGAATTCCTCTTTGCTCGTACTTTCAGTTGCAGTTGAAATAAATGTATGTTTTCAGGGGAAAAATCATATGTGGTTTAATTTTTTTTGTACATACACCTCTTACGAATAGTCACTTTGTGGCAAAATACTTGCCCCCGTACATAATTTCATTGAGTGAAAACTGCATTTCATGATCTGTAAATAAATGGGTGGAGGGAAGGAAAGATGTTTAAAGTGGTATTTGTAGGCTCTGTAGAAGTTGCCAATTCGCTTCCGCATGCGAGAATTTTCCATCTTTGGTCATTGTATGCTTGCTTTCACATTTTACAACTTTACCCCACAATTTCTCTGATATTTTTAGCTTTCGCTCACTATTCAGATTCATTGTCCTATGTATTGTGAACATACATTGTGTCAATATGATTATGACTCAAAATAATTAGTATTATCTACCATTTTCTAGAACTTTTCTTCAGTTCTTGGAAAAGCCTTTATTCTTGATAATTAGGGCCTAGGCCTACCATAAAAGCAAAAATGTACCAAATTGAAAATAAAAAAGTCTCACCTTACTTATTTATGTAGGTGATGGATACAATTCCTTTGCAGCAAGAAGAAAATAATGCATACAAATGTATTGGTCATCGTAACTAAAAAAAAAACATATTTCAAACTATCGCTAAAATTACCTTTTCCATATAACGTGCTTTGCCGAAAATATTTAGTGGAATTTAATTGCACTCTCTCATTTCTTACTATCTGTACATAATCTTATGAACAGTGGACAATGAAAAAAATTACCATCCTTAGTCAATTGAATTACGGTCCTGCATGGGTAGCACATAATATCGCACAGCATACCATGATCTATTTAAAACTCAAAAAGAAATGGCCAGAATTCCATGATAGCTGCAAATTTGTAGACATCCAGTGAAGCCCTCCACATTACTCACTCACAACACCCTAAACACTTGAACTTGCCTCCTCTCTTTGTAAATCACAATTACCACATGGTCAAAATGGGAAGGTATGAAGAGCGCGTGCAACACCACTCCGCTCTCGCATCACGCTGTCCGGCATCCAGAGCTATACTCGTACAAAAGGCATTACTGGCTGATTGTACAGTATTTTCACAGAAGAGGTCAACAAATGTGTGTGATTTGTCCTAGTTTTGTTTATGACAATTTGGCATTATTGGACATACAAAAACGTGGTGAATTTCGTTTAACATGGGTTCACATACAGCTGTAAGAATTTATCATTTTTCATACTTAACATAAAAAATTTTTATTATGCACCACCAAAATTTTAACTTTGTAAGCTTTGCAAAAACAAAACATATGACTTTCCTACTGCTCAGAACTATTCTTTAGAAAAGCCCCAACTTTACATAATTATAATTTTTTTTCTCAACTTCACTAGGGGCCGCAGTTGGCATGGAAGTTGGAGTGCTTGCCTCCCACTAAAGGAAACTGGGTTTGATTCCTGGCTGATTCGACCCTGGATTTTTGCACATGGGAATTGTGCCAGATGATGCCACTTTTCGGTAGGTTTTCTAGGAGCTTTCCTGCTTCCCCACCCTTGAATTCCGGTGCTGCTCCATACTTGCCTCGCTTCACCCTCATCAGCTGTCAAGATCCCGTTGTTGAGAGCCGCCTAAACCTCTTCACTCATTCTACTTCAGGAAATTGAACTATGCATACTGGTAAAAATTGTTTCCCTTCGAGGGCATGTGTAATTCATTTGGTGTGAATGAATGAGCATTGAAGTTTACTGTATCACTGATGTACCATTGTACTACGATAGAATTGTCAGTTAACACTCTAGAAGCTGGAGAGCATGTTTGGCAGTGTGTGGAATGGTGTATAGTCTATTCACAGTGTCTTCTGACATTTTGAATCAAACCTTTGGAAAATCACAACATGTACGACATGTATGGTTGACCTATGTCAAAGGGCACTATATCACAAGACTTCTATACTTTTGTTAACATAAAAGTATCAGTTATTTTTGACTAAATTGAACTTGTACTTAAATTAAATCTATGAAGTATATTACTTCATTTGTAATTAATATGAATAAAGACAGAGAGGAAGTAAGTGTGTTGGTAATGCCTAATAAGAAATAGTTGTCATGCAAAATATGATTAAACTGAATGTGCACAAATGTGGTGCATTGTATATTTGGTGTGGTCTCTGTACAGAGTTAAGCTTGGTTTGCATATGGCAGAGGAATAGCCAGAAAGCAAAATTTTAGCATGGCTTCAGAAAAGTTGGAAGTAACCATGAATGGATTAATGCATTTGACTGTGTGTGGCTGTTTGCAATTAATACATTGCAAGTTTGAGTGCTTTGGGGGTTGTGTATAGGCTGTGCAGAAGATGTTTCCTGAACGTTTATGAATTTGGTGTTATAGTGCACCTGGTCACTTCATATTTTGAATATTTGTTAGATCAACGTTTTTTTGTCATGTGAGGAGTAGTGTGAAACATTATGAAAATTGTTGAATTGTCAGGAGACAGAAAAATTTTTTTGCTGTCTGTATTTTTTAGGACAAGTGTGGGAAGTAAGAAAAGCAAAAAGGTGCAGAGTAATTGAGCAAAGCAAGTGTGTAGGCGCACATCTGTTTACGAGCTAGTAGTAGTAGTAGTAGTAGTAGTTGTAGTTGTTGTTGAAAACGAATTCCCTGATCTTTATAGCTCTCCCTACAGTGGAATTTTTTAGGATGTCAATGAAGTACATAATATGCATACATGAATCTGCTACTTCTGTAGACTCTAATCATGCTATTTTCAAACATTTTCTCCCAAATTTTAGAAAAGTTACTGAAGTTAACAATTAACTGTGGCTGTTAAATTGTTTAAAATGGTTTTTAAGGAAAAGAATTGAACTAATAAAGTGATAAAATAATTGATGTATTATTTGCTTGTTTCTGTGAACTTGCAAAGGCACTGTCTGGGCTTGGGTTACAAAAGAGTGGACTGTATACTAAAACATTTTGCCAATAAACCGGGTAACGACTTACCACGGTCACGCCATGCGAACAACTGGAAGAAAATCAAAATGGCGCCAGCTTCAGCGCCACTGTAGCTCCAGCAGTGAGGGCGGGAAGTTTGAAACACTAGACCATCAACCTGGCCCAGACAGGCACAAATTGTATTTGTCTCAAAAACAATGTTAGATGCTGTCGTCTTGTAATGTGTGTGCAAGTTTAGTTGAAGTTTTGTTTTAAAATGTGATGTATGTTCACTTTGCAGACACAAACAATGGAGGGCTGTGGCTAAGAAAATGAGGCGAAAAGCAAAGCGTCAGAAGATTGCACAAGCTAGAGATGCAGCATGGTTAGAAGGTAAAATAGTTTTGCACAATTATAAAAAAAATTATATTTTGTAGCATACAAAAGGTGTAGTGTAGTAGGTAAAATGTATTAAATGTTGATATTTTAATTTGTAGGTGACTTGGAAGGAAAAATTTTACACACATTCCCAACTGATATACAACTTGTATGACACAAAAAGAGACTACAAAAACACAAAATACCATGTTTACACTTCAATTACCAACCATCAGTTATAAACTTGTTAACAAAAGTACCATGTTAAAATCTTTATTAGGTTGCAGGGAAATACTAATAAATAGAAGTTAGTTTATTGAACATAGCAAACCGGCCCGGCTTCGCCCTGGTGCAATTGAGTTTTACAGTGATACACTAATAAATAAATTGGGAAAATACAATTCATTTATGTAAAAACCGAATTATAAAATTATACTATGTTGGCCTTGGTTTTTAACTGATTACGGCAACCCAAAAGGAAGGAAATATTTTTTACCCAATAGCCAAGAAGTAGGGTATTGTTTTTGGAGTGTATCTGTACAACTATCGCGTAGTTACCACATTTCTGCTTTCCAGTGTCGATGTATGAAAATCAAAACGTGAGTTTCATCAAGTTGTAGCTTTAGAAATAAGTGTACCTAGGTAATACTTTTTGTGCTTGGGCTGTGGAATCTTAATCAATCACCAAAGTTCAGCAACGTTCCCAGCTGCACACATTTAGATGGGTGACCGTTTAGTGGCATAACATCTGAGCTCTTTCGGACTTCGGAGGGCACATTAAATATTCGGTCCAGATTGTTATTGTTTGATAGCAGTCGTTAAGCCATTTCAGAGGTCCTTGGGCAGCCTGATAAACTGACACCAGAGGAAAAAAATATTTCAATCGCATTCCCAGCTGTTGCAGAATTACGTTTTGTTGTTATTCCACAGGAACCGTACAATTTTCCGGGATAAAACGTATCCTTTGTCCTATTCCAGGACCCAAAGTACCTACCTACCAAATTCCATCAAAATCCGTTCAGCCGTTATGGAGCTGAGTAGTAACAAACATACACACAGACTTTCGCATTTATAATTTTATTAGCAGGATACTGCTGGTCTGTGCCAACAGCACCTTAAAGTGAATTTGAAGGAAAAATAGCTTTATTACTTCAGCTGAGAGAATTATTAGTTCAAAGATATCCTAAGCCACCTTTACAAAATAATTAATAAGAATTCTGTTAGATATGAACACAGTTTGCAGTTAGAACAGTTTAATTTTAAAAATTGTCGTGGTGTAACTCAGAGTATAGTCTCAAAGCTCTGGGCATAGCAATGGACATATTTAATGAATTGAAACTTGTCAGACACCTGCATAAAACTGTCTACATTTAACCAAACTCATTGAAATTCTCTCTTAGGTTATTTTTGTGGCTTGTTTAGGTAAAGAAATAAGGAGAAAAACAAGGTTGCACATAATTAATGTAACAGATGATCTTACCAGGGAAGTGTCAATGGCCTTATATTATATTACTTTAACTTATTAATTTGCCATCACACTTCTTTAAGTGTCTTTGACCAATGTAAAATATCTTTACCACTGGAAATTTTATTAAAAGTTTTGGTTATGCGTTGGCTTATTTTTGTATGTTTTCAAGTCAAAAAACTAACATTAGAACATTTGCCTGTTTGGACAGGTCTCTGCACCCAACTGTAATTTAAATGCCACTTCAGAATTTTATATAAAAAAAAGGAATATCTTTTAAATATCAAACATTTTAAAAATGTTTACAAACAAAACAGAATTTTTACAATATTCGATTAATTAAACAAATGGATAGTTGCTCAGTTCCAATTATATTCTCGTGTCTAAACTCGGACTCCCATCCCAGCTCGTCCATTTAATGAATAAAATTATAACGGGAAAGAACTAAAAATGATGAAATTTCAAATAATTTCAGAAAATTCTGCATTTGAAAACTAAAATTTTTGCTTACTTAAAATTCTGTTTATACACATTCACTTTGCGTAGTGCATCTCAGCGCAACAGCATCATTAGTACTCGTCTGTACATACGTGAAACGTGTTTACAATGTGACCCAAACTAAAAAAATTAAAAATAAATGTGCTCTGTCTGTGCATATATCACAACATTTACAATTAAATGTAGATTTCTTTTATGTGCTGACAGTGGAAATAATGTATGTCTTGCCTAAAGTCTTAATTTGGTCCAAGGGGCTGTTGTGATGTATTGGCATAACTACTCACGTCCCACCTAGGCATTCTGGGTTTGATTCCCGGTGAGGTTGCTCCCGGATTTGTAAGTTGTAAACAGTGTAAATTGTCAAATTTTTTATGTAAACATCCAGTAATTGGGAGTGAAATGCTTGACAAGCATGGCATTCATTGCGCTCTTCTCTCCTTCCATTCACCTGTTGCTAGGAAGTCGGGCACAACCTTGCCTCCTCCCCTTCCATGCCTTGAGAGGGGAAGCATTTGCCTCCTCCCCTTTTATGTCTTGTGAGAAGGGAAGCAGTTACTTCCTCCCCTTACGTGCCTTGCAAGAGGGGAAGCGGTTGCCCAGGATTTAGCGCTGCTGCATTCTTCCTCTCCCAACCAGCCAGTGGGAGGCAGGTATCTGCTATGTTCGGGCACGCTTCCTGGCTGCAGTTGTCCCCTGCCAGTTCAATATTGCTTCCTCTCCTTACACCTGGCAAGAGGGGAAGTTGATGTTTATTTTTAGGAATTCTTGGATAAGCATGTATTGTGATTTAATTATGTGCCAAGGCTAATAACTGTGACGAGTTTTGGAATCTGGGCTAGTAAGTATTAAAATGTACTCTAGCTGTGTTGTTGTATGGTATGTCAAAATAACAAGCTTTAATATTTAACTTGCTACGAATTCAATCTTCTTAAAGACTGAAACTTACTATAATATGTTAAAAGTTTTATAATGTAAATAATTTTACACATATATGTACCTATAATTTAGTCATACAACTTCTGAATGTTGAAACACTATAGCTGCATGGTAATAACGCATACCATTATAAGTTCGAGATTCTTTAAAGTTACCTGGCTAAGGTCTCTGTTTCATTGCAACTGTGTAGACGTGGTATCTCGTACAGTAAACCAAAATTTGTTGCAATACTGAAATATCAACATGGGGATTTGAATATAATGTTCTAAAGGCTTAGTCCTTTTTGTAGACCTTAATTTCCTCATCACATCATTCAGCAGGTTCTAAAAGGTTGTAAGGTATTCTTTCCTGATATTTGAGATTGTTGTGTAGAAGCAAAATTTTTCATGGAACTTTCTTGTGTCCTCACTTTACAAATACATTATTCTTGAATCATTTCAAAAATTTATAACTTAGAAAATGTTTTTACTGGTGAACAACAAAGAAACATGATTTTTCAAAGATGGCTAGTTTCATTACCCCCTGCATACATCATATTGTTTACACAGTGAAGTTGCTTGATAGTTTCATGTTTATAGCATTTAATTTTACTTACCACACAAAATTTACTGTGAGTGATAAACATTGTATTTTCATGGTGAAATGTTGTGTACGTGCATATTATTGTTCGAAGTTGTGCAAATTTTATATTGTAAATCATGTAAACACTCATATTTTTATTACATCAGCCACCACTGCAGCAAACTATGGTTTATTTCTACCTCTGTTATTACTAAAAAATCTTTTCATGTACCACATTTGTGGTACAGATTTCTGTTGTGAAGTTACATTGGATTTGTTAGTCGTTGGTGCTGGCGATCACTTAAATGAAGAGACTTATAAGTTAAACAAATTAGATAGTAAAATAGTTGACTGTGACCATTTATATAGTTTTCAGTAAGTGACTAACATAAATTATTGATTCAGAATAGTCTAGAGGAATTGTATACAGCATTGATGTGTTTTTATGATCACACAATGCAGTTATGTAGTTTACGTAAAATTTGTGGCCCATTAAATGCTTAAGTAAAATTAGAATTATTAAAATGAAAGGGTTGACAATAAATAGAAGCATGCATTTTCAATTTAGGTTTATGGAAATGCTAGCTGCAGCAAAATTTATGTTCTTATCAGTTACAATTGTAGTGACAATAAATTTCACTCAGAGTTGAGACTCTTTCATTTAATGTGTATTATTTTGTCACTAAACTTTCAGACTGGTTGCTTCCTCTCATTCTACCACTAAAGTCATGGTGTGAAATCTCGCTGCTGTAGATGACCAGCGATATATTCTTGACATGTATTGTTTCATGGAATATTCTGGGGTAAAGCTTTTACAACCGCTGGTGACATGTTGACAGAACAGAGGGCTCGTGAAAGCTCCCCTCGCTACCAAGCCTGGCTCCACGAACAGGAGGCTCTTGAAGAGTTTGAGTTGGAAGAGAATGCGCGCTTGCAGAGAGAGAGACATGCACAGTGGGAGATAGATGAGGTACTTGCACAACATGCGTGGGCAGAGCTGCAGGCTAAGCTGGCCAAGGCACGTGAAGAGAGGGCGACACAGGAGGTGAGATGTTACGTAGCCTAATGCACGCGACACACAAGCCAATAAAATTGTATCCATTTCGAATTACGTTTGTCAGAGGCGACGTATGAGCATGTATAGATGCACACATAATCCACTCGTATAGAAATTATGGTCCAGCTTAGTGTCCGATAAAAATGCATGCAGAAACATGTCTTTGATGACTTTGTGGTGCATTTTGTGATTGTTTTAATGGTATTCATGAAACCGTTAAAAATGGTGTGGCATAGTTACGGGAAAAGTTGTTGAGCAAATGTCTTTGTGAAAAAATTATTCTTTTACGTCCATATTTGTGTAATTTTGTGTTAAATAGCTTGGAATAATGGTAATATTAATGTTACATAGAATTTTTTTCCGTTAAATAGCATTTTGATGATGTGTGAATATTTTTGTGCTCTGCTAAATCCGAGAATGGTTTCCATTTGGCAATACTCAGTGTTGTTTTTTCATTCTCGTTTCCAGCAATGTTTAGAAATTACTTTTGTTTGGCTTTGATGTGATATGCGTATGTCAATTTTTCGCTTTAATGAGGAGCATGATTTGGAAAGAAATTTTATTTTATAAATACTAAAAACATGCAATTTAGATACTAAACATGTGTCTCATTATATTATAAAAAGTAGACAGAATGTACAAGTACTCACACAGCGGTACTCGTGGATAGACACGCACAAACAAAAGTCAAACGAACACATTTTCCACGTGGATGCGAGGTCGCGCAACATTTCATTAGCTAGGCCAGCTTCATCAGGCGGTGAGCGGTGTCACACTGTAGTCTGGTGAGCGGTAGTTGGAAAACAGTGAACCTAGCAGCCAGGAGGTGAACTCGGGTGAGGCAGGAATTTAAAATGTGGCGGAGGGGTTATCTTATGTTTAAGCCAGGTGTGTTTCTGGATTTGGTGATGTATTGGTGGGCCAGTTCCCAGCGTTGCAGTTCTGCACTATTGTTAGAAGGTAGTAGGGCCCTCACAACTCAGGTTTCATAACAGGTGTCGAAGTTCTGGTTGTGAGATGCTGCATATGCTGCAACTGGCTTATTCTACAAAGTTACATTTGCCCCAGCTATGGCTTGTTTGGTGTTCACTCTGTGGCCATTCATTCTCTGTCTGAGTGTTGGTAGTAAGGCCATTGTACTCTGCATTGTAATGAATGCACTGTAGCTGGTAGATAAGATTCTCTATTGTACATTTGTAGCTGCCATGGATAGGATACCAATGATTGGTGAGCCTACTGTTGAAGGAGGTGGAAGACTGGTGTAAAGTACAATAGCTGCAATTTCGGCTATTGCAAGGATGATATTTACTGACTGTGGGTTTGAGTGGTGATTTGGGGTCCATAAGTTTGTTTCGAAGGTTGGGGGGTCATTTGAAGACCATTCGGGTAGTTTGGAGAACAAGTGTTTTGAGTGAGTGGTGATGAGGCCAGAATTTTGTGTCCACAGTTGAGAATGGTTCTTAGTTGGTCCATTCCCTCGTAGAAGGGGACAACCGGAGGGATGTGGAACTACTGAGTTGTGTGTCTTGTTACCAATAGTTATAACAGAAGCATCCTACTTGTCTCAGACAAACACATCCGCCACGCGTACTTCCATAGAATTGTGATTGTATTTATGCACACTTCACTTCATATCTCCAAAGATCATCATCAGTGACTTGTACATGGAGGTAATCAAAGAGTGAATATGGGATAGAGCAATCTCTCTGGCTGCGCAGGAGCAATCTCCATGTCCCAACATTGGACTGCTTTTCTGCCAACATGACTATCATAAATGGAATGGATTAGCTATGAGATTAGAACACTGTTTAGTAAACAAGTGATTTAAGATATTTTTATACTTCCTCTAACCAATTTGCAGTGCTGTTATCTATACATATTATAAAACTCAACGTCTCTCTGTCTGTCTGTTAGTGCGCTTATCACTCAAGGACCACGTATCCGAGTTGTGTGTTTTTTTTTTTTTTGACTCATAGCTATGTTCTCTGGCCAGGTTTTAGTACATATTTTGTTACGTATAAGGAATAAGTAGTGACTATAATAGTGAATCAAGTCGGGCAAAAGTTTGCAGCCACCGAGCTCTCTTGCAATACGCTGTCTAAACTGTTAAAGATGGAACAATATCATGTATAATGTATTCACGGTGTCGCGTGCCGGTTTAGGGATTATAGCACGATATTGGCTCACATCCATCACCCCCTCACACCACCCCCCGCCTANTTAGGGATTATAGCACGATATTGGCTCACATCCATCACCCCCTCACACCACCCCCCGCCTAGCGCACTTCGCTGGCACCTACGAGACGGCACGTGGAACCACAGGCAGGTGGAAAATTCCGGTACACGTGGAGCTGAAGCGTAGGCCTTCCCNCAGAGAACAAAATCACTTTCATTTTTAAACCTGCGGTGTAGGTACATCGCTTTTCCATTAAGAAACTGTCGCACTTTTTCACTGCCACAACATCAAAACAACACTACCTGCGGCGCAAAGATGATATAATAGAAAGACGTGTAAGCAAACGCTACTGTGCTGCTATCTCTTACGCTTGACAAAAAGCTTTCGAAAATAATCGATTATCAGTTAGACCAAAATTTGATTCCTTTTCATTCTTTTAAAATATGTTTTTCTGTTAAGGATTGCGAAGGGAATTACGTAACGGAAATATTCAAATGCATTTCTATATTTTGCACGTTTATTTGATAAAGTGCAGAAATAACAACGCTAATACTAAAATTACATCTTAACCTAGAATTATCTTATAAGTAGAAAGAATGTGTTACGTTAGTTTTATAACCACAATTCAGCGTCTCCAATATCCAATATGGCGTGGTTATACTTCTGAAAAAAACGTGCCCAAACGGACAAGATGGAGTGTATGAGTCCGCTGGACAGACACTGAAATTTATTTAATTTCAATTAATAACAGTGAAATCTTTACCCATGAGTGCTACGTAAAAATGTAAATATATAGTTTAGCAATATTAACTTTACAATTACGGCATTAAATTTATACATATTAATATTTAACCTACGAACTATTTCTTTTCAGCTATAACCAACATGTCCCTTCAAAATCCGTTGTTAATTCGTACAGACTTTTAACAAATTATTATAATTTATTGAAAAAATATACTTAAAACTTAAAACAACCAATTTATATAGTGCTTCAGTGCTAAAAGCAAGACAAAACCTTTTTCCATATATATATTTTTATAACCAATTGAACATGTAACTCCTAAGGTGATTTTTCAAAGGTTCTTTTCAAAAGTATCAAAGATACCGTGAATGGATTTTAGTAAAGAATTGTGTAGGATAAAAAGACCTAAAAAAAACTCGGTGGTAGCATATATCTATCTATAACAAAGAAATACTAATAAGCGTTTTTACCATTTAATTCGCAAGCAACATTCAATGATGAAGTTTTTCACCTTGCACTCATTGAAATTGAAAAGCAAGTGCTGACATTTTCAGGAAAAAGTATAAAAAGCATGGACCTACTAATACCAGATAAAATGGTAGATTCAACCGTTATCAATGACTACATCAGGGAAACTTCATATAATAGATTAGAATTGCACATCACCCCAACGCTTATTAGTATTTCTCTGTTATAGATAGATATATTCTACCGCTGAGTTTTTTTGGGTCTTTTTATTCTTCACAATTCTTTACTGCATGATATTGTTCCATCTTTAACGGTTTAGACAGCGTATATCAAGAGAGTGTGCTGGCTGCAAACTTTTTTCCGACTTATTCACTATTATCGTCACTGCTTATTCTTTGTTACTTTATGTAACAAAATATGTACTAAAACCTAGCCTGAGAACATAGCTATGAATTAAAAAAAAACACTTTAATCGGATAAGTGGTTCTCGAGTGATAAGCGCACAGACAGAGAGATGTTGAGTTTTATAATATGTATAGAATATTAACACTAAGTAAAATTTTACTTTATTTTTAAAAAAAACCTAAACAATAATTCTGTAGTCCACGGGGCACAGCTAGTATTAAGTTTAATTGGTAGAACTATTTTATTCATATAAAAGTACTTACCATTTAAAAATTAAGATATAAACAAATACATTTATTACTGTTGACCATGTGACTTTAAGAGTTGTGTTGGTTTGGGTTAGGTCAATGTTGGGTACATGTACAGAAGATGAATTATCGGTTTACCTCGTCTTTAGTCTCTGGAGGTAATCTACTTGCAGTACAAAGATTTCCTTTTTGCACACCATAGATAAATATTTTTTATTGCAACATCCATAGAGTAAATAAGGTACTAGTACAGAGTAGACAATCAATTATATTGAATTGACACCTTTGTTTCGTCACAATTTCTATCCAAATGTGTAAACATGGTAAATATGAAAACAAATTATTCAAAGTTTAAAAATAAAGTGTAAATATTGTGAGCCGAATAATGTGTGATATATGTATTTAAAATAATTTTTTTTAGATGCCAGACACAAGTTTTAAGATGTAGTATTTGGATTAAACTTATTTAAAATACATGGAAAAATGTTTATTGGCTAGCCGTTTGGAACAACCCGGATTCTTTTTTTCTTTCTTTCTTTCTTCTGCTTCCGAATATACATATGAGTATTTTAATATTTTCTTGAAGGAAACTTATGTATTAGTCTTTCCTTGTGTGCTCTGTATTGTCAAATTTTTACTCTTTATTTCAAATTTTATTTTCACCAGCTCCAGGCCCTGCCGGAATCTCTAACTCTGCTTCTCTTTAACATGTCATTTAATTGAGCTTTTTTAACTGCGTATTCAGCCCCAAGATTTCTGTGGAAAGTGAGGAAAATATATACAGAAATACGAAAAAAAACTCACACGAAACTGTAGTTTCCCAAAAAGTGCTGAGAAATAAAACACAATAAGGGAAAGTGCAGAGTCTCTAGCCATGTGGTCAACCGTCTTTAGCAAACGTAAAACGAAACAAGAAACATACATAGACCATGCACTAACATTCTAAAACAAAATAATATGACCTGTTATTGTTTCTGTAAATCTTTACCCGCGTTGTTAAAATAAGTGTCCAAATACAGAATTTTACATGTATAACATTCAAACAAAGGTCCTTGATAAAACTCGTATGAGAACATGTATGAAAGCGATGCAACACCATCTTGTACAAGTATATTGCAGGAGCGCCACACTTATGAATTATGTCAAGACACCCTATCATTTTTGGAAAATAAAAGGGTACATATCTAATGGCAAATAAGACACACTTGTTTCTAAAATTGTAAAATAAATCATTTGCAACTGATCAAGTATTTAATATTACCACAGAAGTAAAAAGTAACGATTATATTGCAAAAATTCAGGCCTCTCAAGTTGGATTTAGGGGATAGAAATTGTAAAATTGGTTCAGCCTTTCCCTATAGTGTGTTAACCCCCTGACAACTTCTCTGGATTTAAAATGTAAACTGTATTGATTGCCACAGATTTGCTGATAATGATAAGATGTTCACCAATAACACAAAAAATGCAAATGATGTGCTAGACCTAATTATGTTTTATTTTCGGTATGTTCTTTACGTGGGTAAGTTAATTTTTCCATCTGAAAACTAAATTTTTAATACAAAAAAAAACATTTTGGTTTTAATTAGTACAATAATTTTCATGAGATGCCCACATACATATACTGTAAATTGAATTTACAATTTTAATGCCAAATTTAAAAAAAAAAAAAAAAAAAAAAAAATTGCTGACTTATGTTTGGGACAATACCTTGTGTGTTCTTCAATATCCAATATCTTAAACATAGCTAGGATAATGTTAGCGGCCGGGTGGCAAACTAGGGTGGGGCGGGAAAATTGAAAAATTGCAGGTATAGCTGATGAGTGTATTTGAGAAACATTCTCCACTCTGGATACAAAATTCTGGCTTCCTCACCACAAACCTGCTCTCTAAACCACCCAGACTGGCCTTCAAAAGACAACCTAACCTCCACAACAAACTGGTTCGTCCAAAGCTGCAGCCCACCACAAATGCCAACCAAGCTATTACCCCCAAAGGATCCCACCCCTGCAATAGCTCACGCTGTGGCTCCTGTGCCATCCACCAACCCTCAAATACTTTCAATAGCAGACTCCCTAGCCGTACATACCCCATCCAAGGCAACTACAACTGTGCAACAAAATATCTGATTTATCAGCCACAGTGCCAACACTGTAATGTAGAATGCATCGGCCTCACCGCCAACACACTCAGGCAGAGAATGAATGGCCACAGAGCAGACACCAAACAAGTCATAGCTGGTGACATCAATAACCTACAGGACAAACCAGTTGCAGCACATGCAGCATCACACAACAAAGATTTTGATTCCTGCTACAGTACCAGAGTTGTGAGAGCCCTACCACCTTCAAGTAATAGCTCAGAACTCAGACACTGGGAATTAGCTCACCAATTTATAACAAATTCCAGGCAGCCAACAGGCCTCGACATGAGATAATCACAGCTCCTAACCACACTCGTGAGCTATACCAGTAATTTTTCAATTTTCCTGCCCTATCCTAGTTCGCCACCCGGCTGCTAGGTTTACTACTAACAGCATCCTTTCACCATACTGCAGTGTCCTACAACTCGCCGCCTGTTGAAGCTGGCTTAGCCAGCGAAACGTCGCAATTATGCAACCGTGTGGAAAATGTGTCGTCCTTCTTTGTGTGTGTGTGTGTGTGTGCCTGTGCCTGTCGACAGGTACTACACTGTGAGTACTTGAATTCCTGTCCTTCTATATATTTTGGTAGCCTAGCGACCTACTTGTAACCATAGCTGGGATAATGTTAGATTTAAAAACAATATATTGTTGTATACACAGTATGAAAAAAAATTCTATATTCATCTCTTTTTGTCCTGATGTAAAATTTGTTATATTTTAGCAAAAAATTAGACAAATGTGGGAGGAAGAACAAAAGAAACTCAAAGAGGTTGAAGAAGAGAAAAATAAGAAGGAAGAAGAAAAGCGACGTGCTCATGTAAGTTGTATTTGGTTTTATAGTTAAGATTTTTTAGTTGGTGCCTTAGTTATGTTTGTTAATTTGATCAAAACTGAATTACTCAGCATGAAATATATTTCTTTGTTTGCAGGAAGAACTTATGAAACATATTGATGACTTCATTAATAATGTAAGTATTGATAATTTAATTTATGAAAATTATTAGCATAATTACTTTTATGTTGGAGGGTTTTTTAAACTGACAGTTATGACACCAGCTTATGGAAGTTTGAAATGTGGACCATCCCAGGAGATGAAGAAAGGTCACTAACAGTTAGAGCAAGTATTGCTTACTTGAACTTAGTCAAGACATTGCTTGGTTTGTGTATTTTGAATGTGAACTTTGCCTAAAGAAAGGTTTGAGGTTTTTGTCAGATCTTGCAGTATAAAGGCAACATTGCAGCAAATTAAAAATTTTTGCCAATAAAACTGGTATAAAAAATGGATTGTTCAAAGCAGGTACATAATTTGTAATTTGTGCCATCTAGTTGAGAAGTGGTGTAGGGTAGAAGGGATAAGAAACTATGTATGGTATATATGCACTGGATATTGCATATTAATTTGTCATTCACGTACAGTGACCAGGGCATCCATAGATAGGCTGGCCAAGTCTGTTGACCCTGATGGAATGGTGTAGACGGAAGAGGGGGTTGTGGCAATGGCCAGCATAGGATTGCTCCATGTGCATAAAATGAGGACCAGAAAATGAGCAGAAACGAAACAGTCATGGAATATAGTGAAACATCTTTAATAAAATCCTCAATGGACCTGAATTTTTGCACTTTGTAATAATGAGATTTGTATTAACAGTTCCACTTGACCGACACATGAATAAAGTGAGCAGGCTCTGGCTTCGTTAATTTTACATGTGGTGAAAGAATACATAATGTGCATACAAGCAGATCTTAAGTAGGGCTTTTAAAAGTGCTCAGTGTACAGAGAACAGCTTATACAAATAAATACTGTGTTTTTTTTTACAAAGCATACAAATTAACATTAAATACCTATTTGATACCAAAGGAGAAAGATGTAAATTTTGTATTAATGAGGATTTTATTAAGGATTTCTCACTACTAGAAAAAAAATTAAAAGGAAAAACTAAATGTGGAATTTTATGGTGCTGTTGATAAATGTGTAAGTGGATAACCTCCTCCAATCTTGAGTGCAGCCATTTAAACAGTTAGATTAATAGTATTTCTGTAGTTCTTGCATAGTGAGTAAATTATATTGTAATTAGAAATGCTATATATATATATTTTTTTTTTCTTTCTTTTTTTTTTTTTTTTTTTTTAAAAAATTTTTNTTGCACAAATGATTTAAGAAAGCAAAACCAAACCTGGTCTTCCTTCACTCCATGTTGCCACCATGAGTATTTAAAAGTGAGTTCTAAAATTGTATATGTTTCAAATATTTGGTAAAGGATTCATAAAATTAGCTTTGCTAGTTTTCTCAATTAATTTGTTGGCTTCTAAAATTTTGATATATCAAAGTAACTTTAAAATAAATATTTTGGCTATTTGCCAAATGCGACGTGCAGAAAAGCAATTGATCAAAGTTAACAACTACAGTTGATGCCAACTCTACAAATTCAAAATAAAAATAAAAGAAAATTAAGTTCCAGCTTTTCTTAGGGAAATACACTACTGGACCATTAAAATAGCATACACAGGAGGACACATGAGATAATGCTGAAACTGTATAGAGGTACTGATTCAGATGAGTAAATCACATGACTACAAAAAACAGAGCAGCAGGAAAATTACATATGGATCTGTGGTAATGTCTGGTCATCTTCAATAGTGCGTCCCATCCCCTTTCACTGCCGTACACACTGCGACACAGTCTGGCATGGAGGCCAGCAGATGCCGGATGTTGTCTGAGGCAGACAGGTGCACAAATGTTAAACTGTGTGTTCCAAGTCCCGTTTACTGTGGCATGGCGGCAGTTGGGATATCAACTGGTCCCACACATGCTCAATTGGGGACATGTCAGGGAAGCAGGCAGTCCATGGTAGTGTTTGGACATGTTGAAGGCAGTCCTGGGTGACCCATGTCATGTGCAGTCAGGCATTATCCTGCTGGAATGTCACACCTGGAATCCTGGTCAGAAATGGGAGCAATTGGAGGCGTAGGATCTCATTCACATACTACTTGGCCATCAGTGTTCCATGTAACATGACTGGAGCAGATGGACTACCGTGGGCTATGGCTCCCCAGATCATAAAGCCAGCAGTGTGGGGAAGGGTACCATTCGATAGAGGTTAGGATATTGGTGTTCACCAGGAATCCACACCCAGGCACAAAGATCACAAGTCCCCATGATGAAGCGGCATTCATCACTAAACATTACACATTACCAGTCTGTGACATTCCACATTGTGCTGGCCTGGTACCACTGTTGCAGAGGTAATGGCAACACATGTAATAGTGGCCTGGTACCACTGCAAACAGAGCTGCCAACTGTTGCAGAGTTTATGGCAACCCATGTAATAGGTGCTAGGATCACAGATTCGTCTCCACACAAAGTGTCGGAAATGGTTTTTGGGCACACAGGATCCCCAACACTGGCCAGTACCATGAACCAGGTCGCCATGGGACCCTTCACACCTGGCACACTATTAGTTGATCTTCTCTACCGGTAGTTGCTTTTGTCTGTCCTGAGCTGGTCCTTCATGTGCGAGTACCTTTGTGTATCCACTGCTCCCAACAGCTTCAGACAGTAAGGTCCGAACAATCCACATTGTAAGCTATACTGCGATACACCCACCCTGTGTTTTTCGAAGTCTGTTAATTGCATAAGGCGATGTCTTTGTTGTTTTCCTGTCTTTTTTCTTCACTCTGTATGCTTGCTTGGTATCAGCTGATGTTTTGTGTATTAATGTTGCTTCGACTACGCGCCATTGTCTATAACTGCTGGTTGGTGTTTGCAGTGCCACTGCCAGGTGTGCGGTGAAATGCAAGTGCACCAATGTGGGATCTTTTGCATACTAGCCATTACTCTTGCCATTTACATCATTTTATGGTTGTTGCGTGGTTTCTTCGTGGTGCTTTGTTTTCATTATGTGGCAGTGTACTATCACACATTACAAGATTAACCACAAAGACAAATGTAAACATAAGCTTTATAAGTGGTTCTTTCTGCATATTGCGTAGTTTCAGCTCCTCTCCTTTTGTCTCTTACATTCATATGCAGTCAGTCTACAAGCAGTTTATTCATGCTGGTTTAACACCTTCAATTATTCTGCAAGGCTCAGTGAGGTTTTTTGTTCTATTATAGAAAATTCGTCTGGTTCTTCAGGAAGGCATTTTTGAAAATTTGACTGAGTAGTGAATCCCTTGCAAAAAACAAAGATTAAAAATGAATTGAAATTGTTTTAAGGTCATTTAAAGTTCTGGCAGTGTTTAGAGCAGTCTACAGGTTGCAGTGAAATATTTTTGTCAACACTGCACACCTATTTGGAACAGGTAGTTTTGACACTAGTATAATGGGAGCTCCTCTATCCTCTGTCTTCTTGAGCCAAGTATTAATTTGTTAGAGTTTCATCTGGATGATTACCACACAGCACATTGTTTGATTATTCTCTTATCAAAAATTTGCATTTTACCACAGTGATAAGGATTCAGTCCAATGAAGTTACATCTGTTTTTTCAAGTTGGGGTAACATTAGGAGTCTTCATGAACATGGTGTTCCCATTCATCCCACCTAACACATCTCATTTTTGTTGCATCATCACTTAAACACCATCACCCACCACCACCATTACCACCCACTACCACATCTACAATACCGGACAAAATCACCACACACTCTCAACCACCTCTACCATCACAATCACTATCATCATCTACCATTACAGTCAACCCACCAGTGCCACTACCACTCACCACAACCTCCACTATCACAATCACTCTAATCATCCACCATTTGTCAACCCACTGTTACCAGTCACCAGCCAAAAACACCCTTCACCACACAATACCATAACCACCCACCACCATAGTCTCCCACTACCATCATGATCCACCAAAATCACCACCCAACATCATTACCACTACAATCACCACCAGTAACACTATCACCATCAATATGACCCACCACCTTTCACCAATACAACCACCACAAACACCCACTACCCATCACCATACTCACCACCCATCATAACCGTTACCCATCACCTTAACCCACAATCACCAGTCATCACTAACCACTTACTATCACCACCACCCACCACTAACCGTTATCATCCACCACCCTAAACCACAACACACTAGCCACCATCACAACACCCAACAGTCATCACCGATTCACAACACCCAAAACATGCACCACCCTCAATCACTGTCACCACCCATCATTGTTGCCACACAAAACCATCACTGTCACCACCCATTACCACAATCTACAACCACTAACCACCATTTTCAACCACTAACCACCATTTTCAACCACTAACCACCATTATCAACCACTAACCACCATTATCAATCACCATTTCCAGCCATTGCCACCTACCATCTCTATTGCCACCACTGCTACCATTTCCCCTGCTACTATCACCGCCCATCAATAAATGCCACCAATATTTCCATCATTACCTACAGTAACCTTAACCATTACATTACCACCCACCAGAACATTGCCATTATCACCACTCACTATGACCAACCACAATCACACACCATCACCATCATCCCCCATCAACCACCACCTACTACCATCACCTCACATCATCACCACTCACCACCCACCATTACCACCTCCCACCATTACCACCTCCCACCATTACCACTCACCAAGCAACATTACCACTCACCATCCACCACCCGTCATCATAATTATTACTGCTATTCCCACCCAGTATTAACCACCATCACCATCCACCACCAATCACCATAATCACCAACCATTACCCACCACTATTATCCATCACCCACCACTAATCACCTTTATCACATTCACCACCACCAATCACCATTACCACCTACCATTACAATTTCATGGTTTTAAGTAAAAAAGACTTACAAATAGGGGATAACCTTGTAATTACAAAAAAATTGTACATTAATGGGTCATATCTATAAAAACTTGTGTGTGAATTTGAAGTTATACACTCAAATTGCTAAATTATGCAGTTGTTACTTATGTCGTGTAAAAACGTTCATTATGGGGGATGTGCGATGAGGCCGATGAGATATGATTTCAGGCTGTTGGCAAACTAAAAAAGAATTAGGGGTTTTTTTTTTTTTTACTCAGATGTTTAAATATGTCAATGGCAATAAGTGAAAAAAAGAATAGCAGGCGGTATGGTCAACTCACACACTACTTGTGAATCTAAAAAATGGCATGTGGTTCTTTGTGACAGACTAAACCTAATGATGCTGTGTGTAACCACTTTAACAATGTAATAGTAGATTTAAATAATTAAAAACATTTGTGTAGATATACACACGGTTATGCGAGACCTCTGACCCTGTTTCGGAAACTATCCCTGATTGCAGTTACTTTTAAAATATGTTTCATTTGCAGACAATCTGTTGCTTTACTTTTATGGATAAAAAGATGTTATGTTTGTTACAGGGTAAACAGCTGCCACCATCTCTTACCCTGACAAAGCAGTCAAACCCTGATAAGCCGACCTGCCCCTTTTTCTCTAAGACAGGGGCATGTAGGTTTGGAGACCGTTGTTCACGGTGAGTGTTGCAACCTTGGTATAAATGTATTGTAGTATGAACAGAGCTTATAATTTCAGATGACAGCAGGATTATTATTTTTTTTATAGAAAATTGTGCTTATTTTGTGTTTGAAAGAAACCAGTAGTTGTGCACAAGCATGGTCCGTATCAGCTCATATCTCTTAAAAGGCTTTTAATGGTAATGTAAGCACAAACCTCTGGAAATATCATTGCTCATAACTAGATCATTGCTCATAACTAGAGCCAATGCAAGGAGAAAGAGTTGGCACTCCCAGGTTAGGCCGTCTTTTTTTATTTGCTGGCTAGATTTGGGGCTGTAAACAATTATTTGCTGTCAACCATGCAGTGTAAAATCTAGATTATAATACACCAAACGGTTACTAAATATTTTAGGACTCGTAGAAAATCATTTGCAGGAAAATATATTAATGTATAATGTAGCTAATTCTTTTCGTAATACAATTGTTTTCTTTTAAATGTTTAGGAGGAAATTAGTTTTGTCCCTGCAAGGCGGCATTGATAGCTACATTTATATGCAAGCTTGTTAAACATTTGTAAAACATAAATCCATTGTAAGCAGTAATAAACATGTGAAATGTATGTGAAAAAAATTTAAGTCAAACATTTTAGAAGTTATGAGTTTGTAAAAGTATTTCCTGGGGACGTTTAAGATTTTCACAATTAACTTGGGGTTAGAATTTTTGCAACGAAGGATTCCAAATCTTATTGCTTATATTATATTTGTACATATAAGCGTGGTTACATGTTCAATACATAAAAATGCATATATTTTTTACAGCAAACACATAAAAAAAAAATTTTTTAAAAACCTTTTTTAAAGTTTTTAAAATAATTACGAAAGAACAGTCTTCAAAGACACAAAACCTACCCAACAGACAAACACATAAAAATAACAGGTGTATACTACCGCACCAATAACGGATGTACTACTGCACCAAGCTTCATAAACCACAAATAGGTTATGTACCATATTACTTTTTAAATGAAGAATACTCGTACGAACAAAAAAAATATGACTGGAATCATAAACTTGTGTTTCTTTGAGCAAAATTCAATTCACTTTACAAATTATACAAGTTTGTATGTATCTTCAATGTTGGTATACATGTAATCTTCAAAGCTTAATAAGAACTTGTAGGCCCTATCCAGTGTCACCCCCCTGGGCCAATGGAAAATGGTGAATAAAATTGGCACATTTGGTAGAATGAAATGTGCCTTTTTGGTGTAAAATTTTGATGAATAAATTTTTTTTTGTTAAAAAAATTAGTTAATTTTGTCATTAAAATGTATTATGTCTATTTTATGGAGAAAAAATGCTTTGTTGGTAGACATTTATAAAAAAAACAGAAATAACATAATGTTCAACTATTTTATCTTTATGTAATGGTTTTTGTAATATGATTAAACACACATTAAAATTCTTTTTAAAGCTAAGTACTCTCTGGGAATAATTTGTCTAAAATATAAGTCAATTCAGTTGAAAATCAAACAAGTTTAGATATAATAGTGCCTAAGGAAACCAGTTCATACTGTATTTATATATTTTCCTACTGAAACTTAATCTACGCCAAAACACATTGTCAGCATGACCTCCATATTATCTGCTCCCAATGATGTGCGCTTGTCACTCCTTATGTTACCGTACATTGAAAATGCACGTTCGCTGTCAACGTTGGACATGGGGAGCCAAAGATACTTGATTGCACATTTGGTTCTTCAAGGAGAGCAAAATTTGTAGCATGTCATCATCCCCACCACATAATGCCGGAACTGCTTGCCGTGTTGCAGCATAACCCTCCAAAAACTTATGTAGTGGCAGTTCACGAAGTAACGGCAGAGTTTGAACTCGAGCCCATAAGTCAGTACCATCAATTTCTGAACCAGTTGCAATGATTTCACGAGTGTTAAACAAGAATCCAATGCTCTTGAATAATGAGTTAACAGGATTTCCTCCCATTAAAGATGACATTTTCATGAAAGACTGACCAGTTGCTGCAAGTCTTGCCCCAGTTGCTGCTTTTCTACGAGCAGCAGAACTCAACAGCTTTGATGTCTATTCAGAGAAATTCCGATCACTGACAAGCTTGAAGCCAGGCTTAAATCTGACAGTTTTGCAAGAAATATGTGAGCAAAATTAGGACCCTTTTAGACTCTCTAGCAAATCAACCGTTTTTTTGCTGTGCTCCGTCACACATTTTGCCTCGTGTTACAAAACTGAAACCTCATCATTGGTAAGTTTTCGGAAATATTCAGTAGCATCACTGCCATCAACCTATTGTTTTTCTAAAAAATTCAACTAGATAAGGCAAGTACTCATCAATGTACTATACAGAACAGAACCGTGAGTTCTAATGGGAAAGTACAGGTGGTGGGAACAGCTTTGGTTCAACAGAGGACTTTTTGAGAAAATCCAAATAAAAGTGCTTCCTCTTCCTGGCGTTCAAGAATGCCAACCTTGCCTTCACTACACATTCATTGAGCATAGTCAGTTCTCAAGACCAGACCATTCCCAACTTAATTAAGCTCTTTTGTGCCCAACACTAAACGTACAAAAAATTCTCACACACTTAACACTTTCAATAATTCTGCACATTTATTCATGTATTTTGCAGAATCTAAAATGAAAACACACACGTTTTCATTCTTGATTTCATATTTCATTAGTGTTTCAACTACTGCTCACGAACACTAATGAATTTGCACTGTTCAATACTTTCACTGCAGCAACCAGCATTTTGTAGTCCCCTNACTACTGCTCACGAACACTAATGAATTTGCACTGTTCAATACTTTCACTGCAGCAACCAGCATTTTGTAGTCCCCTTTAGCTAACAGAACTCTCAATAATACAATGAACACACATTCTCCTTTACAATTGGTTGTCTGGTCGCACAGTACAACTACTTGCTGGTCCTTAACTGCTTTCACTTTCTCTTCTTCCTCACTCTTCAAGGACTGCAGGTATGTAGTGAACAAGGCGTTTGCATGGGGAAGATCCCCAGAACCTGCACNACAAGGCGTTTGCATGGGGAAGATCCCCAGAACCTGCACTGAAATTTCACATTTCCACATACTCTTTCAAATACGAAATTTTGCATTTTTTATTAGATAATGGATCCACAAAGCCATAATGTTTCAGTAAAGTAGTCCTAACATTTTTGATGAATGTCTGTAACATATCATTATTTGCCCATTATAAAGTTAAATTTTGTAATTTAAAACAAACTTTTATATTTGTTATGTTTTAAAAAGACCATAATTTAAATTTTCTCTTCTTCCACATGGGAATGGGTAATTATTAATTAATCTTTTTATACCACATTTTTGGGCGATTAATAAAACAGTGTAGTTGAAGTTGAATATCCTTGTATTTCTGCTCAAGATAAGTGTTTATCCAAACTGTCAAGTACAGTTACCTTTCACTTATTCATTCAACCATTCTCTCATAGCTGGGTGATCAAGTTTTTGTAAAGATATATTCGTTGTAAGTAACGATTGCGCGAACTGTATATCCAGCAAATTTAGTTTTCTCCTCCTTAGCTTTTATGTGAAGAGGAACATTTTCCTCCAGTGTCACTTGTCGCTTAATTCCGGGACCCAATGTTTGGCACATATCATTGTTTACCTTGTGGGCGGCTTGAAATTCACAATGTTTTTCAAACGTGTCTTTTCTCTTCAATTCCACGATTATGTTGCAAAAGTGCACATCATTACTTGTTTTTCTTTGTTGAATACGTAAAATCCTTGTTGTTCATACTTCCTCACCCTTTCGCACACACTTACAACTTTCAGCATTTTCCAAACCACATTAACGACAAACTAATTAATAGTCGCATATTTATTAGCGAACAACAATCACAAAGTACAAATAATGGATAAACAATATCAGCTTGAAACAGTCACAGGACTTATACTGACAAAAGAAAACACACGTATAAAATAAATTCATATAATGCAGTTTATATACACGAACGCGAGTATGGTTATAAAACAAACAGGAGTGATCATTCAATTGCGACCAACTCGTTGGCATAGTAATCAGCCTCGGCTCTCGTGCGACTAGCCACAATTGGTTTTTGAATCAACGAAAGCGCTGCAGTTTGCTGCCGCTAGTTAATGTATGGTGCGAAACAGTTGCTCAAGATGGCTTATCCAAACGAATAGTACGTGTTTTGGATTGCATTGCTGCAAAACGTAGTTTTTTTTTTGTGTAAAACCCACAACTCTTGTGTATATATCGCGAATACGTCATATTTAGTGAAATATTGTAAATTTCATGCGTGGGGGCAGAACAGTTTGTGAAAATGAAATGCAGCAATTTAACCTATAAATGTCACAAAGTGAGGTTAATTGTATTGTGCATTCATGTACAAGTGATTTTTTAATATTTTGCGATTTCGTCATTAACAAAATTTGACTACTGCTGTCGCTACTAGGCCACCTGAGTTATACAGGATGGTGGCTAGTAGTTTATATAGTTAAATTATTTAGGTGCAGACTAAGGGCATCTGTGGTTATTGCATTAAGGGTAAACAAATACTCGTATTTTCCATTATTTAACACATCAGAATTGAAGGTTACATAGTTATTACACACTCTGGCGAGACTGAGCCTCCCTGCAAGTCGTTTGCCTGAAGGGCTGGTGGGCTGAATACTATGCATCGGGGAAGGTTGTTGAAGGGAGACGTTTCTCTACTTATCTGTGACTGCGGCTTTTGGTGAGTTGTCTTCGTTGGTAGCTGAGGCATGGTGAGTTGGGTGGCCCTAGTTCTGGCCCTCGGACTGGCTCTCGTTGACGTGCTGTACTAAGTTGGCTTTTTCCTGCGGCTTTGACGGTCTCTCTCAGAAGTCCAGGATTTGGGTTTCCCGTGACTTGTACTTTCCCTGCGATCCCGGCTGGCGTTCCTGCTCGTCCTGCTTCCGGCTATCGCGTCTGCATTCCTCACCGCGGAAACTGCCACTACGTTTTCGGAAATGAACTCATAAGTTCTCGGTATTTTTACTGGGTATGTCTCGGAAATTTACACATGAATTTTCGTCACTGTTCTCATCACACGACTGTTTACTCCAGTTTCGGTTTCTCCCGTTTCGGTTTCATCTATCTCGTCTCGCGGCTGTACCGCCGAACAACTCCCATCTCGGTTGAACAACTGATTGTACATTACTGCCTGGGCTGGGCCCAAACTCCGGCCCGTTGATACGACTGCCTCTCGCCTAACTGCCTTCTCTGTCTCGCATCGCGGCTGCCAAACAACTCCTCGTCCACGACTGATCACGACTGCTGGACCACAACTGACTGACAACAACTGAATGATCACGAACCTTGTCTGCTCCCGAATTTAACCCGTCTCCCGATATATTCAAATTGGCTGTCGGCAGATTCTAAACAGTACTAGAGACGTAACTACAATGTAATACGAATTAAATATTTTTTATTAAGAATTCAAATTAATATTTAATTCCCTGTCTCATGTAATGAAAAAAAGAGAAAACTTAGTATTAATGAGAACTTTGTTTAGAAGAGGTTTTTATTAACAAGGTTTCGCTGTATATTTAGGATGAGTTTTGAAGTGAGATTTATCTTCTATGCTTTGCAGCAAATACTAAATCGACATGCTGGATTTCTGGTTTACTAATATAAATTTTAATAAACCATGTGGAATTTACTGCACCAGACAATCCTGCTCAAGCCGCAATACATATGCCCATTTTTAACGTAATAATTCCCAGCTAAGGTGTATAGGGCTTGCCCTGAGATGCATCCCCTGCCCTTATTGGCTTAGCTACTAACATGACAATAGACAAGACTTCCCCCCCCCCCCC
>NQII01002715.1:116087-205969 GCA_002778355.1 Clitarchus hookeri | reverse complement strand
TTTTTTTTCATATCCCGAGATAAGTGTGTGAAGATTTTCCTGCCATTTGTCCTGAACCTCAGGATTAACAGCAGCAGCTTCTCCACATACTCACTTCAAAACTCATCCTAAATATACAGCCTGAGNACCTCAGGATTAACAGCAGCAGCTTCTCCACATACTTTCAAAGTGGTTAAATTATGCCTTACTTTGAACCTATGCAGCCAACCACCAGAAGCCTGAAAGTTTTCAATGCCCAATTTAAGGGCTTCTTCTCGTGCCTTTTCCTGAAAAATATTTCCGCCAACTGGTATATTTGATATCCTGGAATGCATAAGCCAGTCAAATAATTTCTTCTCCAGTTCTTCATAAGATGAAGGGCGCACACGTTTACGTTTGGGTGACAAAAAATTATTCTTCTCAATTACGGTGCGTTGGGTTAATATCGTCGAAAGCGTGGATTTCGCTATTCCAAATTCGTTAGCAATATAATTTTTTTTCTTCCATCGTCTACTGCTTTTAATATTGCCAATTTGGTTTTTAGGTCAATTGCCTTTTGTTTTCTTGTCAGCATTTTTAATGAAGCGTGATCAAAAATTATCATATGATTCACCAACGAAAACTAAATGTAATAACTATTACAGCAAACACGGAATTAAACAAACACAATGTTAACATACTTTACGAAGTAACTCGTAGAACGCACTAACACTATAGGTTGACGTAAAACTTTTGTTAAGTCACGGGCATAGATTTCATAAGCAGTGTCACAATCCTGCACTAGGCACTAAGCTGCAAGCGTTTTCTTTGCCGCACCACGTTGTACTGTAGTATCAGCTGCTGCTAACGTAGTTCTCCACTGAACCGCCGGCAAGCGCTAGTTGCATCAGCCAACACAAAAGCTTGTGACCAAACTACACCACCAAAGAACTGCAACATCTATGAGAATACCAGTGAAATTGTTTATGTTTACGTAAGTGTCCACGGCGTTTGTGGATGCGAAAAGTTAATTTCATTTCCGTTTCAAAAAATTACTACCAAAATTTTTGGATTCGTGAAGCGCAAAAGGTGTTCGTTAAAGCGAATGTTTTATAAATCGACCGTAAATTTTAAGCGAAAAATTCGTACTACTGAAAATTATTTACATGTGAAAGTATAGCATTTTGGCGGGACCAAATGGTTTGTTCGTACTAATGAAATGTTCGTTGTACTGGTGCTTTACTGTGTTATGAACTTTTGTGAAACTGAAACTAAAATGAAAAAATGTTTTCATAAGAGCTCAGTCTTAACAAAGTTTAACTAACTTTTAGCAAGTTGTTAATTATTACAAATTTGTTGCCAAACGAAACAAAAAATCTCAGGATATGTAGTATTTACCATGAGTTTCTTGACTATATTTAGATATCCTTTTTATTTGGTAATTAATAAAGAAAACAAACAGGATGATTTACAAACAAAAATTTCCTCTACTGATGCACTAAATGAACATTCATTAAATACCAGAATATTCATCAAAATCAGGGATCTTCATTTCGTTACAACTTTCGACAATCAAATTTCTTACTAGGGATGTCACACTCTATTCCACGATTCCTCGATACCTTTGATTCTTGAAGAATCGTATAATCGAGTATCGGAAGTCGAAGAATCGAAGCAACAAAAACCAATTACTACAAATACATAACCTATCACCTCCAAAAAACTTTTTAAAATTACTTTATTTATTGTAGTAAATGAATCACTCTTAGAAAATTATTTTGTGTGTGAAAATATGAGATGTGGAAATAATCTGAAAATAAAACTGCACTGGCCGTGTTCAAATTTACCATTTAGTATATTAGTATTTACAGTAGTAGCTTCAGTTTGGTCGCGATTTGGTAGTTTGGTTTTTAGTCATTACATTCTTAAAACTAGGGGTGTGCGGAATCCCGAACTTCGGGGAAAATTTTGGGAATTCATAACGATGTTCTTGTCGGGCTGGAAATAATTTTTCCCGGATATTTTCGGGAAAAATTTATGTTCACGTCTATATGTGTTGTTCCAACTAAAATACAAGTCGGGTTTCGTGCGAGAAACTTTGTATTGACTCTTTACGTATGCAATTATAATTTGATGAATCAAATCTTCACAAATTTCAAGGGTCGTTTAAAGCTAAAAAAAAAAAATTGTACGTCATATATAATGTATCGTTAACACTACGTATTTATTGCGAAAATTAACTAAAACTGGAAGTTACAGTAAACCGTGCGCACTGAATTTGTCTTATATGCGAGCGACATCTATAAGGTGCAAGTATTGATTGCTGGCTGATATGGGATGCAAGTTTAAATATACATAACCTTAACATTCACGTAAAAATAAGCTAATACACGATGAATGTTTAATTCGACTCCAAATGTTTTACTACATTACTGAGATCTAACATGGTGTTTTTTAATATGGGTTTGGTTAAAACGATTTGTAACATGCCAGCAAATTTTCTTTGTTTTTTGTTGTGGAATGTGTGTGTTTTTAAATTTGTGTTGTGCTCACTCGTTGCCAGGAAGTTGACAAACTCCAAACAGCAAATTTGCTATGTAAAAAAATATAATTTATTTATTTAGCTACTTTTAATTTCATTATCGATAGAGGACTCAGCTTTGTTAGCATATAGATTCGGTATGTTGCATTCACAACCTGCCCGATAATACTTGGCTGTGATTGCAGTTGCACTACGTGATTCAAAGCGTGTGTGTTCACGGATGTTAAAACTTTCACTGAAAGTTAATTTGAGTAAATTTGTGTCAATGTACACACATTTTACTACCAAAAATGCTATTCTTGCAAACTTTTTAATAATTTCATGTGTTGGTGAACATTTATCATGTCAAGTGAGGTTTGGAAATATTTTCGAATAAACTATGTGAACGAAACATATATATATATATATATATATATATATGTATGTATGTTTTCAATATTATCTAATATGCATCTTGAACTTTTGGAATTTCATATGAATATGCTCCCACTGTTCATGTTATATTATTTGTTAGTATTAGGTCTACTACTAATGTAGGCCTAGTTTAAATAATGAAATTTAACTGTCTTCTATACAGTATTTAGTTCAGTAAAGTGATTTTCTGTAACTAAAAGAATTGTGATTTTTGGAGAGAATCAAGAGTGGTATCGAAATCAAGAATTAAAAAAAGTGGAATCTTTACATCCCTATTTCTTACAGAACCAAAAACAAAAGTTGTCAATTTTAGTTTTCATTTTGGTATACCGAATGTTTTTACAACTCTATTAAATTAATTAGCAGATAACTGTACGTACTTAATACCGGCGGGGTTATTCCGGAGATTCCACACATGGGAATCTTGTTAAATGATGCTGTTGGTCAGCAGGTTTTCCAGGGATCTCCCATTTCCCTCGCCATACAATATGTTATCAAAACGCAGAGAAAAAGTAATATTAACAAAAAAAAGCAAATATTCATAACAAGTTTTTTATGTTATCAGTGTTTATTTAATTAAATTATGGAAATAAGTGGTGCGCTCTCTCCCACATATATATAAACAGTCCATATACTGTGGTTGGAGAACATTTAAAATTAAAATAATTGTTGTGGACTGTAGCAATAAAATACTTCAGTGTTGATTGAGCTCATTCTGGTATGTTCCAATAAGATATTGTTCCCCACCTCCTTTTGTGGTAAATTTCATTCCACATTTCTTCATATTCTTTCTTTAAGAGATCAGTTGAACCTGCACATCACATTCTTCATCAGCAAGTATTATGACCTTCACTCTTATTCCACAATTCCTCGCAGTAGATATTTTTGATTGTACTTAGTAGCCCAACTTTTATTCCAGCTTCCACCATAGCTTCCAAAACTCATAACCACATACGGTTTTGTATCATTTCCACATCCAGGAGTGTAATGACCAGATCTGCCCTATTTTGGATTTTCCTTCACCTAAGCCATATTGCCCTTCTCACCATTCTCTTGCATATCCTTTCTTATCTTCCATTTCCGCGCTCTTCTCACACACGTTGGCACAGCAGAGTTTTGTTTTCATAGCTTATCAGTTAAGTGCTGCTGACAATCCTGTATAAAATGAAATTCGTATTAATTGAGGAAATTACATGAAAATAAGCTCTGAAAGAATGGCTGAAAGAGGGAAAGCATGTGCCTATTTTAATCTTACCCCTTCTAAACAGTATGAGAGACGTAACTACAATGTAATCCTGGAACATGTGACTTTTTTCCTCAAATATTGGACTTGTTTCCTTGAATGTGGGCTTTTTCCCTCAAATATAGGAAACTCTTACTCGAATATAGAACTGTTATTAGAACATAGGACTTCTTTTACCCAAATATAAAGTCGAGGAATATAAAGGCTTTTTTTTTGCTGAAATATAGGACTGCTACAAAATTAGAATTACTCAAAAATAAGACAACCTCGAATACAGGACTCTAAAACAAGCAGATAAGACATTTTAATAGACAAAAAAAATAGTATTCTGAAAATTAAATTTTTACATGCAGTTTTGCAGGCTATTTTATTTAGAGGCTGCTAGTCTCCCATCTGGCCCTTACCCAGTTGGCGGATAGGGGAATGCCTCCCAGATATGGGTGGTACCGGGGAACTGAAATACCCAGGGCAGACCAAAACTAGCAAGGGGTATATGAGCTTTGTAAGCCGTGTAAGGCAACTCGTCTAAGGGAAGGTAACTCCTACAGAAAAATCCCTGGTCCTTCAAGTTTGGGGGTTGGGCGTGGGGCTAACAACTCCACCTCTTTAAACTTTTACATGTTCAGAAATCTCAAAATGCCTCTGATTATGGACAGATTTCTAGATGATGAAAGAGAACTGGAAATGAGACGTGGGACTTTGAATGTTTAAACATATAAACCTGGTATAATACAGGCAGTGATCCAAGAATTGCGAAGAGATATAATATTGATATATTTGCAATTCAGGAGGTAAGATGGATTGGTGAGGGAGAAATTGATATAGTAGGTGCAACAGTATATTTATAGTAGAAATTAAGTTGAATACAAATATGGAGTTGGTTTTATTTTAGATAGTAATCTGAAAGATGGTTAATGATCAAATTTGCTTACTAAGACATAGAGGGAAGTTCTATATTAATACATTTTTGTGTTTTAATGCTCCCACAGGGGACGCTGAAGAAGGAAAAACTGCCTTCCATGAAGATTTAGACAGAATATACCAACTCATATTAGACTATGTTATAAAGATTGTCCTTGGTGATTTTAATGCACAACTAGGATGAGAAGACGTATATAGGCCTACGATTGGTAGAGAGTGTCTGCAGAGGGAGACTAATGAAAATTGTTGTATGCTAGTGAATTTTGCTATGACTAATAATTTAATAATAAGTAATTATTTTCCAGGAAAAGATATATAGAAACAAACATGGTATTCCCATAATGGCCACACTAAAAATCAGATTGATCACTGCCTGGTGGATGCACAACATAAAACATATATAAAAATGTTATAAGTTATAGCGGTACGGAATGTGACAGTGATCATCTTGTGATCGTGGTGAAAGTAATACGGATCATACAGAAAATAACGAGCCCAGGGAAAAGTGGAAAGGTTCAAGGCAAACTTAGGAGGACTGAATAACAGTAAAACTCAAACAAAGTTTCAGATAGGTCTGCAGATAACACAGATGTCAACAAATTATGCGATAATATAAAAAGTGTTATTTAAAGTACTGCCATAGAGGTACAAGGGAAACCAACACAGAAAAGAAGGAAACCATGGTTTGATGACGTTTGTCAAGCTCACGTAGAAGAAAAGCGTCAAGCAAGAGAGAAATACCTGAATGATAATGATTATGAAGTATATTACGAAGCAGTACAGCAAAGTGAGAATAAAATAATCAGACAAAGAAAACAATAATTTTATGGGAGGAAAATAGATAGCCTGGCACAAGCGTATGACCAAGTAAGAATAAGAAATGTTAAATAATGGTTTAGGAAAGAAAATGATGGATACAAACCAAGAACGAGAATGATTGGCATTAGATAAATCAGGGAATGAGGTATACGTGAACAGTGCAGTAGTGGACAGATGTAGAGAATACTTTCAAGAAGTGGAAGCGGATGCACAAAACACAAAAGGGCGAGCCAGCCTCAGAAAATCTCGGTGATTACAGGCAGAANTAGTGGACAGATGTAGAGAATACTTTCAAGAAGTGGAAGCGGATGCACAAAACACAAAAGGGCGAGCCAGCCTCAGAAAATGTCAGTGATTACAGGCAGAATAGAAATTATTAGCAAGCAGAATTGCCGCACATGGAAATATGTTATGTTAAGTAATCTGTAGAGCTCACGGAACATATAAAACTCTGAGAATTCGTTCATATATTTTTATTTTACACATGAAAAGTGAGTCATTTCTTGGGGGTGTGACTTCCAAAGCACGCTGCACAACAGATGGCAGTATAGTCATCTGTTCTGTTGCTGTATCCCAAAAGTGTTATCTATCATGTACATTTAAAAGTTAATTTTTCATCTCGTACAGGCTCAAAATGTATCGGATTTGAAATATATTGTGTCAGGATCAATGTAAAAATATTAGAAAAATACTTTACAACATATATGTGGCTTCTTTAATTAAAATAAAGCATACTCGTGGCAAAGGTAGCATTAGCTACAGAGTATGAAGAAGAGAGAAAGGAAGTGAAACTCTCACACACAATTTACGTTTCATTTTGTTTGAAACACCTACACGTTATTGTAGAACAAAGTTTAATTTGTTACGCTAATAACATCAGTTTTGTAACGATATAAAATATATAAAAAAAAATTTAAGAACTCCTTCCTGCCGGCATATTTTTCTGATGTCTGTTGTGCAAAGGCATCTCTGTAAGAATAGTCAAAATGAAAAAATCTCTTTCAATCATTCAAGCATCAGCTTAATGCGTGACGTCTGTTAAAATGGCGGCAACGTCATTATCAGACAAGGGTTCTATAGTGCCGGACAGAGACACTGGCTAACTTATTAAGGGGAAGTTTTGATTATCTGCTGCCTTTTGGTTATGGTCCATTTCATATAAGAAGGCCAGATTCTGACAGTCAGTGAGTGGCAACTTGATGTGTACGAAACAAACAACGTGCCATTTACAAAATCCTGTATCAGCTGATGCACGAAAGAACAAAAGTTAAAATTACGTTGGCTATTCTGAGTGCGTTGCCGACGCACATCAGAAAAGCATAAATTTTGCGGATAAGAAAGAGTTCTTAGATTTATTAATACATTTTATTTTACGAGGTCACAAAACAATGGTTGTTAGTGTTAAAAACTAAACTTCGTGATAATGGAGTTATGTATAGGTGTTCAAAATTAAATGCACAATAGAACGATACGACGTGAAAAAGTTTTCTGAAGTTGTGCTGACTTCAGAAAGCTTTTTCACGTCGTATCATCCCTCTCCAACCTCGCTTTCATCATGTCCTTGATATTTATTCTAAAAGCATACAGAAATATTGCATAATATTGTTGAATTATTTTTTCTAATAATTTAACGAAACGACACGAATTTGAAATATGTTTCCAGCGCGTAATATAAGAACTATCAACTTTAAAAAAGATGCTATCTGTTGACCAAAAAAAGGGTTTCTCAAACTTCGTCGTGATGTGCTGTGCGCGCCATCTGTCGGATCTTTTGCGAAGTATTGCCAGCCAGAAATGAACCGCTTTCCTGCGCGTTATATAACAAATTTACAAACAGATGCCAATAGTTATATTTTTCCACGAGCTCTGCATAATTTTTAAAGTAACATATATTTCATGTACAACGATTTGGAGTACAAGTAATTTATATTCGGACGGTAATCGTTCGTCTACGTAAATTATACGCCATATTGTTCTCTCAAAATCCATCTCCTTGTTTTCGTAGAAAGTGACACACGCGTGAATACTTTTCAAGCAATTCTAACGTTATTCCACGTCACATATTTCCAACTCATATATATATTTGCTATAATGTCCAAAGTGTGATAATGGATACAACAGACCATCTCGAATAATGTTAACCCAAATTCACTATCTCGGACAAATTAAAAAAGAGTTAGCAAATATTTAATTATTTGCAACATTTTATAACTTACTTATTTTTTTAGACAGATGTCAGTCTTAAAATATCTTAAAATTTGTTTAGCATTACAGTACAATGACAAGTGGATTAGCTGACAGCGTGTTGATAAAAAATACAGACCAGCTGATGGCGGAAGGATACGTAGTCAGATGTAAACAGTGGCGCTACTTTCGCCAAGCTGTCAAAAAGTGGCCTTCTTATATGGTACAGAATATACCGTGTTGCGGTATGGGCGGGTAGTCCTACGGCATGACACAAAGTCAGTGGTGATAACGGCTATACGCAATGGTGGTGTGGACAAAAGCACTCTTACCTGCTGTGGGCTTCACCCAGGGTAGATCCAGGCTCGGCTGCTGGCTGGAACTGGTGCCCTGTCTTAGGGCAGTGCTACTGGCGGGGCTGGCGATGCCGAGTGGCACGGGAAGTCCCAGTTGTATGCGCACTACAAGCGGGTGCGGCTCTCCGGTGATCTTCTGGGCTGGCTGGTAAAAGGGACTAGGGGAAACTGGGAGGAGTGAGGCCTCTCTAGTTGTCGGGCGGCATGAGCTAGGTCCCGGGGGGAGGGGCTGCTGAGGGCAGAAGGCACTGAGTTGCAGAGCAACTGACTAGGTTCAGAGGCTGTAGCTGCCCTCTTAGCTCTCCATCTTGCACTTTTTCTATGGGTGAAGGGCATATGGGGAGGTACTACGGTATACCACACTAAGGAGGAGTAGACGATGAGTTCCCTGGATAAGAGTAAAACCAGTAGGGGTTAGGTCAACAAGAATCAGTCCTATCACTCTAACCGGCGAAGCACAACACGGTGAATGGAGTGGGTTAGCTGATCTGTATGTCTACCCGCTTCGTGGCGTGTTCCTAGTGGTCGGGGCTCGGCTGTACATGCGCACCTGGTCCACAGTATGGGTGACAATCTAATGGGTTAATCTTTTACGATGTACGTGCGCCCGGTTAAGGGTAGCCCGCAGTCCTACACCAGATTCGGTAAAGAGGTTTCAAGACACACTCCTGCTTTTCCTTAGTAGGTTTGACGTTTACGGGGATGGAAGTAGCAATCGCCCTAGAATAAGTACTTGTGGTTAGGTAAGATTACATGTTTATTCCCCAGAGGAATAGACACCGTGGCCCGTACCATCTCCTAGCTATCAATGAACTGTAACCGGCGAAAGTAAGCTAAGGTAAAACAGGAGAAGGGGACCTGGGGCTAAACTAAACAAGAGCAGAAAAAGGCTAGGTAGCTATGATAACAGCTGACCCTAACTAATCAATGATGATGTCCAGAAGTGGTAGTGAGTGTAAGAGAGGTCAAAGACTTCTTCGGGGATCGCTGGGCGAAGGTCTGGAAGGCTGTTGGTCTCTAGTTAGGAAAACNGTAAGAGAGGTCAAAGACTTCTTCGGGGATCGCTGGGCGAAGGTCTGGAAGGCTGTTGGTCTCTAGTTAGGAAAACCGTAGGCAGAGAGCTCCAGCACTCGAGGTGGTGGAGCAAACTGCTGAGTATCAACTTTTGTTTTGCAGCTGCGCGCTCGTGTATACAGATGGCTGGCTACGGGTCCTTCAGCTGGTTGGGTATCTTCGGGCTAGAGCTTCTCACTTGGCGGCGCAGGCCGCATTCTCTTGGGGGAGGCTGGAAGTTCGGTTTTCCTTGTGTTTGGGTTGTGTCGCTTCCGCGAGTTAAGGGGCAACTGCTGGTTGGTTCTGGAAGCAAGTCGTCCTGGTTTCAAACCCCGCTCGGGGTGACGTGACTTCACGTGAAGATGAGGTGGAGTCGTAATTATTAATTATGTCTGCATGCGTCACACGTTAAGCTGATACAGGATTTTGTATATGGAATGTTGTTAGTTTCATATATAACATTTTATCGCACTCTGGCTTTCAAAAAATGAACTTCTTAGTTGACATAAACTTCAGTGTAATATAAAATTATATTGTCTGTGTGCCATTATTTTCCACTGAATGCTTGTTTTCAGGATGGCAGTAAAATTTTGAGTGAAAATCTCTTTCAAATACTGTTCAAGTAGATATGATACTCCTAATTTAGGCATTTTTTTTAGGGATACAATGGTTTGTATTTACGAGCCCATCTCTGTTTGTATGCTACATGAAATGGCAGGTTATTGATAGTTACTAGTTGGTTTTCCAGTACCACGATACGAAGCAGCATGTAGCCGGAGTGAGGTCGGCTGATTGTCACCGGCTAATGGTGATAAATACGTTGCAGACGTTGCTTTTGTTGGCGTTGGTTGACAGCAGAGAGAAAAATGTATTAAATACTCACTTTTAATAAATTAAAAAAAAGTGGGAAATACAGTATGAAAAATGAGAAAAACACTTTCAGTAATTTTTCTCTACAGGTAAAGTAAACTTCAATAAGTTGAACCATTTGTTTGATATCATGAATGTATTCGCTAAATTGTTTATGTATAGTTTGTACTTCTTGTTAAGTTTTAAATGGCATTTTCCCTGTGATATGTTCTACAAGTGCACTCTCCTCATCAATATCTCTAAAACATATGGCAGCGCAGTCTGAGATCACCTTCGTCACTAACCAAGTGTCGCTTGATAGTTAAACAGCATTGAATTTTGTCGCCTGTTGGCGTCAGACGTGTCGCGCTGCTTCGTGTCACTTTATCGCTAAACCCAATTCACATGCAACAGGAACGTTTGACTTTTATTCTATTCTAGTTAAATTTTTTTAGTGTACAGGAATTCTGAGGAAAAAGTGGTAAATGTACGGGGAATCCACAGGAAATTAAATTTAGTNAAATTTTTTTAGTGTACAGGAATTCTGAGGAAAAAGTGGTAAATGTACGGGGAATCCACAGGAAATTAAATTTAGTCTCGCTGAACACTCTGTCCATATTAATTCTTTATTAATTTTAAGAAACATGTAGTGAGTAATTTTTTAGTGATTTTGTTAAAAAATAGATATTTTTATCAAGTCAATACATGGTTTTTTTTTTGTTTAGGTGTACTGTTTTTCATCAGTGGTATGTGTGTACAGAAATAATACCTGTAACCATGTGACTTGTATTTACAGAGAGTTCTACACCGATGTCCTGCCAGAGTTTGAACGTTATGGTCATGTGGTTCAGTTCAAAGTTTGTCGTAACTTTGAGCCACACCTGAAGGGAAATGTGTACGTAGAATACTTGAAAACTCGGGATGCTGTGACAGCATTTCAAAAGTTCCAAGGCCGCTGGTACGGAGGACGACAGCTTAATGTTGAATTCACAGCGGTGAATTCCTGGACGTGTGCCATTTGTGGTGAGTAGCTAATGANGGAGGACGACAGCTTAATGTTGAATTCACAGCGGTGAATTCCTGGACGTGTGCCATTTGTGGTGAGTAGCTAATGACGCACGTAATGTAGTTCGCAGCTTGTCTAGTTCAATTATCCTCCTTCATGTTGCTTGAACAGTTGCCACTGGGTCAGGTTGAATGCTGCCATCAGAAGGTCGTCAGACGATCTGGGGATCTAGCTCTAGGCTGATTGCCAAGTTCTATCATAAGTGCAGCGGCTATTGAGGTTGTGCTGTCGACTTTACTGCTAGGCGGGAGAGATTGCTCCATTTCAGTGGCCTGTTATAGGCCTTTTTCATGATAGCATGTGAGAAAATAAAGCTGTTATGCCATATCTCATGAACCAGTCAACCTATTTCCACCAAATTCTGCACCCAAGTAATGCTACGATANGGAGGACGACAGCTTAATGTTGAATTCACAGCGGTGAATTCCTGGACGTGTGCCATTTGTGGTGAGTAGCTAATGATGCACGTAATGTAGTTCGCAGCTTGTCTAGTTCAATTATCCTCCTTCATGTTGCTTGAACAGTTGCCACTGGGTCAGGTTGAATGCTGCCATCAGAAGGTCGTCAGACGATCTGGGGATCTAGCTCTAGGCTGATTGCCAAGTTCTATCATAAGTGCAGCGGTTATTGAGGTTGTGCTGTCGACTTTACTGCTAGGCGGGAGGGATTGCTCCATTTCAGTGGCCTGTTATAGGCCTTTTTCATGATAGCATGTGAGAAAACAAAGCTGTTATGCCATATCTCATGAACCAGTCAACCTATTTCCACCAAATTCTGCACCCAAGTAATGCTACGATANCAAAGCTGTTATGCCATATCTCATGAACCAGTCAACCTATTTCCACCAAATTCTGCACCCAAGTAATGCTACGATAGGCCATGTAAACATACATGATTTAAGTGACTCACACATTTGTTTTCAAAATGATGTCCCTGTAAATATTTGAGTATGGTAGTCAGTTCACCAAAATTTTATACCAATTACCACTGAAGTTGATGCTCCGAATCCTACCTCCGTTATGCGGTTGGTTGCATGTCAGCTTACATTTTAAAAGGCTATTGCTAAATTTTTTTAATTTTCTTAGGGACACTGAATCATTCTGTTTTTAGGAAGTTAAGTATTTTTCATAGATTAAAGGGAATTTAAAGCCGCCAAAATGTATTTCAGGGTTGTTCTTCAAGGGTCGCTGTCCTAAAGGCAAAAGCTGCAATTTCCTCCACGTTTTCCGTAATCCAGGAAATGCATTTGCACGTGCAGACAAAGACCACGCTTTGCACTGGTCACAGCGGAGACGTTCGTGGTCCAGATCACCCTCTCGCAGCAGTAGACGGTCAACATCTCCCAACCACAAGAGAAGGAAACACAGGTATGTCGTACTTTGTATGAACATACCACTGGTGTTGTAGTATCGTATTGACAGTGCTTTCAAAATGACTGAATATGTTGACGGGAGATAGGACATGTTTATGCTTTGAGGATTTCAATACTTTTATGCTTCTGGGCAGACACAACATTTCTTTTAATCAAACAAAATTGTTTAATAATACAAATTATAAATCTATGTTGAAAGATTTTTTAAAAATATGTATTGGGTAGCACATGTCTTTACTTCCAAAAAAAAGTGACAAAGTGTTTTTGTGTAGTGAGCTAATACATCTATTGTAGACTTTGTAGTGCACGACTTTTTTTTTCTGAACAGCCCTATAACTGCCAGTTGCCTCTAAAATATTCCAATTTAATGTATGTAATTTAATTTTTGGTATTCTGTGTCTCTTATTCCATTTAAAGTTTTAATGGTTTGTAAAGTATTAATATTTTGTGCTATATAAAGAGAAATTTTTATCCTCATTTTGCAGAATCCAAGCAGTATTTTTTTTCCTTAAAGGCGATGGCGATCACAGGCTTTATACGATTGAAAACATGTTAATATTAGAGTATAACTTCAAACTGAATGATACATCAGAATGCTGCAGTGCAAAGCGATGTGTAATCTTGTTGATAATTACTGAAACCCACAAGTGGCATGGAAATTGCGTAAGTATGTAGTGGAATGGACTGAGTGTTTTGTCCTCAAAGTTTCCATTAGTTCTCAGATCAAGTAGAGCGCTGCCTGGAAGGCACTGCATTGATTGACATGTGGTGGCCAAAACTTGGAAGGACTTGGCATTTAGCTATGGAATCATTTCTTAATACAGGCAGTTCTCTACTTTTGGACATAATGTGTTTCTAATATTGTGTATGAAAGTAGAACCCGTATGTTAATGTGATAAATGAGGTTCTATTTCTAGATTGGAANTGTGTTTCTAATATTGTGTATGAAAGTAGAACCCGTATGTTAATGTGATAAATGAGGTTCTATTTCTAGATTGGAAAAAAAATTAACTAAACAAAAAAAATATTCAAAACAATATATTTAGATACAAAGAAACAAGATTATGCATAAAAGTTATTTAAAAGTGTTTAAATATATAACCAACAGTTAAAACAATTATAAATACTCAATTTTATGTTGTGCAGGCCTGTCCTTGACTTAAACTTGTCAAACCATAATTTGCTCGCTTTAAACTCTGGAGCATTAGCAGCTGACTCACCAAGCTGTTTTTTCCAATCTTCGTACAAACTGAGAGCTTTGTCTTGAATTATTGCAAGGCTGATAGGGATATTTTTCTGGTGTTGATAGGCCAACCACACTTTTAAAGACCGTTCCATCTCTTCCATCGCTGCACCCCTCCGTTTTAATATTATCTTGGAAGAAATATTTCTTGAATTGATAGCATAGTGCCTTACGTTGTCTTTCCTTTTTACAATGGAACACAGTGGATCGGCTCAGGTTAAAATACCGTCCTATAGCTGCAAATGATTTGCCACTTTCTGATCGCGCAATAATTTCTAATTTTATTTGTACGCTATTTACAACATGTTTTCTTTGTTTCTTATACACTGAGTCTTCATTACTTTCGTTTTTGCATTTCTTATTCATTGCGTAGTGAAATAATTAGGTACGTGCACCAATAGATTTTCAACAAAAGAAAATTAGTTATATAATTAACCTCAAAGGAATCTAAACACCATAATAAAAACAACGGAAGTTCTAAACAGGAACGGCATTAATACGTAGAATCGCCATAGCGTAGTAATACGTCAGACTACATACAACTGCATATGTGCATTAATCTTGTTCAGTAATATTGAAAACACAGTTCCATATATTGACACCAGAGGTCTCTATGTAGTATAAGTCAACTTTGCCGCAATATTATTTACAAAGACAAAACCTACAGAATATAAACAATGTTTATGAATATTAACAATGTTTGATCTTTACAGTTGTCGTGATGGAGGTATGTGCGCAATATTTTTTTTGGTTATGTACGAAAGTACAAATACGCGAATGTCGAATTTATGGTGTAAGAAGCCAATGTACGAAAGTGGGAATTGGACGAGAGTCGAATGTCCAAAAGTAGAGAACTGCCTGTACAGTATCACCAAATGTAGATCAAATAGAACAGGACTCATGTAAAGAGTAATGAATGTGTGTGCAGTCAACACTGCCTTAGAGAACTAGATTTTGGTTAACTAAATGTTTCTTTTAAGTTGCGCCTAGGGTTGTGGAATATATTGAAACAAAAACGAAAAATTCCAACTCTTTCATTTTAGTTTTGGTAGATATTTATATTGTACCTTTTAACTTGGTGAAGTCCATTGTAGCAATATTGATAAAAAATCTGTATTGGCTCAGCTCTATAACAAAATGGGATCTCTGTCTCAAAGTATTTCACATACACCAGATTTGGTGGCAACTGGTTTTAAATTTATTGAAATATAAGTTAAATACATTAGTTATTATGAATTTTGGTGGCAACCGCCTTCCGGTATGGCAGAATTAGGTGGCATTATTACGTGTGTGTGTATGTTACTGTAGGAGCCCTGACAATGGCAACACATGGCGCTGGTCAGAATCGCCTGAACGTGAAAGCCGTCGGAGCGGACACGGCAGCGAACGGCGCAGCAGGGAGCACAGTTCTATTCACCGTAAACACAAGAGGAGGTGCTCGTCGGACGATAATCAGTCACCCAGAGACAGGAACCATACAGTCTCGCATTCACACAGGAAGGAGAAGCGGCGGCGACGCTCGTGATCGCACTCCCACTCTAGATAATTTGCATTTTGTATATGCAAAGTTCCTTGAGTGTTCTTTATGTCCTTCAACCAAGTTTGGTTGCAGCAGAATAACGGTGGTAAGCACTGTGTTTATCATCACTTGTACAGTATTTCCTCTGGTCTCCAATAAAAATATTTTATGTTATGTTTGTATAAATAAATTTATTCTCTAACTGAATGAAAGAAAGTAGTAGTATTAATTTAACTTACAGTAGTGTTTGAATTGCAGAGAAATGAATAACATCAGTTTTTGGACAGAAAATATATTTAAATATTAACTTATAATTTTAAATAGAAAAAATTTAAGTTGCTAAGAACCAAGAAGGCCAGACTTGGATTTGCAGTTTTTTTTTGTTCAGTCTTTACAAAATACACTTTGCGATTACTTTCCTTACACATTTGAGGTAATTGCCAGCAAATTTTGGTAGAGCGGGGCCAATTCACAATATTATGTCAATGTGCCAATTCACTGATGTGCTACCGATGTATAAAAAAATATAAACTTTTTGCTTAAAATTAAATTTTAATTTAGGTTACAATTATACTCAAACAATGGTATTGGCAAAATACAGCGCAATTAAAATTAATTGTTACATATTTCAGTTTACAGTGTAAAAATTAAAGTAATAGTGAAATACAACAAACCATGTAAGTTCAAGTNTCACTGATGTGCTACCGATGTATAAAAAAATATAAACTTTTTGCTTAAAATTAAATTTTAATTTAGGTTACAATTACACTCAAACAATGGTATTGGCAAAATACAGCGCAATTAAAATAAATTGTTACATATTTCAGTTTACAGTGTAAAAATTAAAGTAATAGTGAAATACAACAAACCATGTAAGTTCAAGTNTAATTGTTACATATTTCAGTTTACAGTGTAAAAATTAAAGTAATAGTGAAATACAACAAACCATGTAAGTTCAAGTTGAGATAAAATTTAAAAAAATATATGTTTGTCTTGACGTGTGACTGCCTTAAGGGCAAGAGCACGTCTGCGTCTACTATGTCTTTAGTTCGTGTTAGGTCAGACACACAGGCTTGGTGGTGCAGACCTTACTGAGGCGGGGTCTGCAGGATCTGGAGCTTGGCCTTAATTGTGCCCTTGAACAAAGTTGGGCAGGTAGGCCGCCGACTCGGCTGCGACTCGGTACAAAGTCTAGCTGGGCTAGGTTGAGCTTGCGGGTGCGTGACAGTGGAGTCGCTGGCTTACCTCTCACTGCTGTGTGTCAGGCACTCATCGGCGTAGGTCCTGGATGGGGTCTCCCGACTTGGCCGGCTGACTGCGACGGCATCTGCTGGTCAACTCTGGCGAGGGCCTAGCTCAGCAGAAGCACGCAGGCATTCAGCCCACTGTCGGTGGCTGGCTGTGCTGGTCCGGCGTTGTCGGCTGGTTCGACACCTAGTACCAGGATCAGGCACAGGCGGAGGTACTCGACGACGGGATGAGCAGCTCCGGGGGTTTTCACTAAGGGTCCAAACAAGTTACCGGGGAAACTGCGAGGTGAGGCCTCAACAGTTGGCAGGCGGCGTGAGTTCGTTGTCAAGTAGCTGAAGGCTAAGGGGCGGGTTGGTTAAGCAGTGCTTGTTTCTTGGTGAGGATAGCAGCTGCCTTCCTGTCGCGTCACTTACTTCCCCTTCTGTGGGTGAACAGCATTTACCAAGGATGAGGTACTACAGTTCACGTCCGCGCTGGGGTGGCGGGCAACGATATCCCTAGCTAAAGTGTAGCCCAGAAGGGGTAGATCCCTCCTTGTCAGGCCTAGCACTCCTNGTGGCGGGCAACGATATCCCTAGCTAAAGTGTAGCCCAGAAGGGGTAGATCCCTCCTTGTCAGGCCTAGCACTCCTTCTGGGGGGTTTATACGTGGTGGATGGAGTGGGTTAACTAATAAGGGTGATCTATCCTCTTCATCGTGGGTCTTGCNCCTGGGGGGTTTATACGTGGTGGATGGAGTGGGTTAACTAATAAGGGTGATCTATCCTCTTCATCGTGGGTCTTGCTAGTGGTCGTGGCTCTACCGTACGTGCTGCACCAGGTACCTTTGCATGCCTGGTTGACAGTATGAGTGGCCTTCTAATGGGTTGTGTTTTGGGTGACGTACATCAAGTCCTTTTTAGTGGACAGGCCGCAGTCCTACTCAAGATTCGGAAACCAGATCTCAAACCGCGGTTCCCTGCCTCTCCTTTGCAGTGAGACACCAAGAAGGACTATGCACAGTTCACACAAGAAAGAACGGACGGTGGTTAGACTAGTAACGTGTTTTATTCTGTCCAGAATATATCACTGTGACCATTACTCTCCTGCTGTAAAAATCAGTGCACTGTTTAACTTAAGGAAGGTAAAATCAAAAGACAGGTGAAGGGGCCTGTCGGCTTGAAGAGCCTTGCCTGAAGGGCATGCTAGGAGAGCAAGAGCAACGAATTAGGTAGTCATCAGAACAACTAAACCCTAACTGAAGCTATGTTGTCCTGAAGGGACTTAGGAGTGATTATGGGGTGTGGTGGAACGACGACTTCGAGGCTGCAGCGCATGCTTGAAGAAGTCAGGCGTTGTTAACTGGTGATCACTGGGTGTTTCTTCACGAGGCGGAAGAGAGCAGAGCAGAGAGCCTTAGCACGATTGGTGCTAAGACGAGTTGCTGGTATCAACTACTGTTCTGCAGACTATGCAGGGCCATATATCCTCCTTTGCTAGAGGTGTCTCAACTTCCTTTGACCTTTGGGCAGCTTCGACGGGGGCGGCTGGAAGCAGATATTCCTGGTGTGTGGGTGGTATTGGCTGTGCAAGCTTAGGGGCAGTTTCGCTGGTATGGTCGACTAGTTTCCCTTACAGGGTTTTGTTAGGAGGGGGTGATCTATAATATTCTCTTCCTTGATGTGCATTCTTCTTTCCAAGCATCAATCTTATCTGTGGAGTCGGAATGCTGGCCTGGGTGTCTGCCAGTCCTGGTTTGTATCACTTCTGGAGCACATGGCATGCATGTGATGATACGGAGTTGCAGCAAAAAGAAATAGCACTTCTACGCATCAGTCTATACTTACAAAAATACTTATTTGTGAACACAAAACAGTAAGCATGGGTAGGTTTGTTTTTTTATGATTTGTTGCTGTTGATTATGCATTGGTTCTGCAATAAGCAGGATTAATGTTACTTGCAAGTATGTACTCTTAAACCTAATTCTTTCAAAAAACTAAATGTTGGCTAATTGATTATTTGTGTGGGTGCTTTGCTACATGTTTGGGTTGGTATAAAAATATTTGTTTATGAACAGTTATTATATTCAAAGTTAATACCAATCACAGAATTATTTTTTAGCATGAAAATGTTACAAATAAACTATAGTGAATCTGAAGGGAACTCTTTCTAAGTTCACTATATAGAAAAAACTTCACGTTGTACACTTGTCTTGGAAATAATATACAAAACTGATATACCAAATTGACTTACTTGGAGTACTTTATAACATAAATAATCTGCGGGAAAGCATTTTAGAACTGAAGTACATACTCAAAAAAATTTGAATATAAACATAAGTCAAAACTTTAGTACATAGTAACCAGTATGGATAGTTTTCCAAGGGACCAAAATAAAAAACTTGTGCATGCTAACAAGCAATGCATGTAGACTGAACTTCATCCAGATTTTTCAAGACAGAAAATCCACATTGTGTTTGTGTTATCTCCTCATGGTTGGTCACTACTTTCAACTGGAGGATTGGCTTCACACACAACACAAAATTATTTTCTACAGCCTGCTGTTTAACACACATCCCAAATGTGATGTGGGGTATGTTCAGGTAAGATTGCTCATGAGGTAACATGAGAGAGTGGAAAGGCTGCTTTACCTCCTCGCCTACACCTTTCGTTAATGGATGCAGCTCTGAAAACAGTCCTCCCCCCCCCCCTCCATCTACATGATTCTGTACTTCCTCTNACAAAACTGATATACCAAATTGACTTACTTGGAGTACTTTATAACATAAATAATCTGCGGGAAAGCATTTTAGAACTAAAGTACATACTCAAAAAAATTTGAATATAAACATAAGTCAAAACTTTAGTACATAGTAACCAGTATGGATAGTTTTCCAAGGGACCAAAATAAAAAACTTGTGCATGCTAACAAGCAATGCATGTAGACTGATCTTCATCCAGATTTTTCAAGACAGAAAATCCACATTGTGTTTGTGTTATCTCCTCATGGTTGGTCACTACTTTCAACTGGAGGATTGGCTTCACACACAACACAAAATTATTTTCTACAGCCTGCTGTTTAATACACATCCCAAATGTGATGTGGGGTATATGTGTTCCCCTTGAGTCCCTGTTCCTCATCAATGTCGAGCTGGTAGATTATCCCACAGCAGGGTCGTGCTTGGGACAAAAACTACAAACTTTATTTGAAAGAAAAGTGGAAGTTGAACATATTTTTCACTGAGGCTTTCCTATACAGAACATCTGTATAGGAAAGCCTCAGTGGTGAAAATGCAAAGCATTTTCACATGAAAACTTTCAATGTTCAAACCTGCATGGCAGAAGCATCAATTCAATTCAGTCAACATCAGCAAATTCAGAAGAAGCCGATTCAAATCGGTACAGCTCTAAATTTTGGTAATATGNAATTCAATTCAGTCAACATCAGCAAATTCAGAAGAAGCCGATTCAAATCGGTACAGCTCTAAATTTTGGTAATATGTGCCTTCTTCCCAGTTTGCAGCCATTAGTTTAACCATTTAGCTTGAAAAACTGTTAACCTGTATATGCTAACTGTCTTCCGGTTTTGGTAGTCATAATTGAGGAAGCAAAGTTATTTTAAGAAATTATTACAAAAATCACAAGGGTTTTAGAAATATGTATGCTACTTATGCCTATGTATCACTCAAAGACAGCTGAAACTTTTACCTCCAGGCCAGACGTTCACATGTCCATTTTCACTATAGCTATGTATGTTTTTAAAAGATGTGTACCTTTTCAAGTCATTAATAATTCTCATTTTCAAGTGTGTGATTTTTGAGACAGTGGCAAGTAAGTACAGTTATTAAGCTTTGTGCGTATACTACCTTCAATAATTAAATTGAAATAAAGTAATGTATTCAACAACCCAGAGAGCTACGACTCTCTTGAAAATTTTGGTTAAATTATTCGAAAATTGGTAGGATATAGACTGAAAAATAAGNAATATATTTTGGTTACGAACTGTTGCTATAGTCCAGAGACAGCTGTTCTTTGTGAGACAGCATGATAAACAGCGTGAACACTCGGTAGTCCAACAGCCCACCTTGTGTTCGGAACTTGGTACTCTCTGTGCTTCTGACCATCAAGACACAACCCTTTCCCAGCCATGAGGAATCTGAGTAGCATAGAGACTACGTGGTTTAGCCCAATTTACTTAAATCCAGAGGTGACAGGTGCCAAGGCACCACTCGAGGAGTCTTGGGACACCTTGGTGGGTCTCGAGGACAGTCACTTCATCCACCGTTTATAAGGTCATGCATGGAGTAGCAGGCCTTTTGTAGCAGCAAGCAATTCTGAAAATACAGATTCTTTTTCACCAAGCACACATTCCAGTCGTAGAGGTAAGATGAACCCAGTTTTTGGTACTGAACCGAACTAGAACCAACACTAGAATGTATTCTTGTAATTAAACCCAAGTCGAACCTAAAAAAACTGTCCACGAACTGAACTCTCAAACCTAACCATGCAATAATTTGACGCGTGAAGCATAACTGACAATATTTTTTTTCGACTTCAACTCATTACTTGTGACATCACTCCAATCCAACGGAGAATCGAACCCAGAGTCTGCTTGCCTCTAGAGCCAACAGGCATACTCCCAACCTGGGACACCCAAGGGAATGGCAGACGAACATGCATTGCCATTTATACCAAACACGCACCTCAGTCAATGGCCTCTGCCTAGCCAGCTGTACAAAGCCAGCCTGCCCCTAAGTGAGCACCGGATACCACCGGCAAATGGGGAAACTACCCCGCTTCATTCCTTCGCCAAGAGAGCGGAGCAAGGGGCTGTACTGCCCACGAAGGGAGGAGCCACCCCACCGAAGATGCCCAAACCAAAGGAAGCCGAAGGAGAGCGCCGTCAAGCTGGAGATAAGGCCGAACGAGCCTCCCAGAATGCCAGTTGTCATTGCTCTACCTTGATCACTGAGCAGCCCATTCTACCACAGCCGTGCTAGAGCTCTCTGCTCCCTATGTCTCTATGAGGACCAGCTACCACTAGAAGAAATCTTCAACCCTCACTTATACACACTGAGCTTTGGAGCGTTTACCCCTGTCCCTTCAGGACAACACTAGTCGACTGTAGGGTTAGAGCCATTCTCATGGCTTCCTTATTTCATTGCTCTAGCTTTTATTTACCAACAGGTCCCCTACACCTGTTATAACGTAACTTCCATAGGTTGCTTGAAAACCACAAAAGCCTAGGAATTAGTACGGGTCACCGTGTTTATTCTCTTTAGAATAAATACGCTCGAGTCTAACCACTATTTTCTAATTCTAGGGTGAATTANGAGCTCTCTGCTCCCTATGTCTCTATGAGGACCAGCTACCACTAGAAGAAATCTTCAACCCTCACTTATACACACTCAGCTTTGGAGCGTTTACCCCTGTCCCTTCAGGACAACACTAGTCGACTGTAGGGTTAGAGCCATTCTCATGGCTTCCTTATTTCGTTGCTCTAGCTTTTATTTACCAACAGGTCCCCTACACCTATTATAACGTAACTTCCATAGGTTGCTTGAAAACCACAAAAGCCTAGGAATTAGTATGGGTCACCGTGTTTATTCTCTTTAGAATAAATACGCTCGAGTCTAACCACTATTTTCTAATTCTAGGGTGAATTAGCATAGAACTGCGGGCTCCTCCTTAACTGGGTAGCAGTACGTCAACAAACTCCACACGTTCGTCGGCCACCCACTCTGTGGACCAAATGCGCAAAGTCACTTGGTGCACACGTACGGTAGAGCCCCCTACCAGGTGCACTCTGCAAGGAAGCGATTAGGCCACCAAAGTCGACTAACCCACTTAATCCACTGCATTAAATTCACTGGTCGGAGTGACAAGACTGACGCTGCGCGACTCCATTGCCTCTGAGTATGTTTAGCTAGGGAATTCTGTCACCTGCCCCTATCTTGTTGCGTGGGATCATAGAACCTATCCCATGTCCTTCACCTGACGAGGAGGGACAAAATGGGCAGAAAAGAAGGCAACTACGGCTCCTACAGCCAATCAGTAGTCAAGCAAACCATCCCAGTCAGCATTCAGCTACTCCTTCCCTTGGGATCAGGCACAAGCCGCCCACCGACTGCAGGGGCCCTACCCCACAGTCACTCCCAAACAGCTATTCAAGCCACCCCAGAAGACAAGCAGGACAACGCACCCCATCGTAGTCCGCCTACACCTTGGACTGCGCATGGGCTTGGACATCGCAGACGCCGCCCGCTGATCTTCGACGCCTGCTGCTGCCACTCGGAACCAGGCAGCCCTAGGACTAGCCAGAACTAGCTTGACCACCAGCTGAACGCCAGTTGCCCCCCGAACGAGGCTCAGAACACCTTNCAGAATGCTACCAGCAAATACCCAGCGCCGGCACACATCCTAACCGCTTGGAAGTCTCTAGCCAACACAGACAGTTACATAGCATGCAGACGACCTACCGGGCCGACTTTATATACAGCATTACTCAAAGGCAAAGGTGAGCGAGCCTAGATATCCAGTCAGTAAGGTCGACGTCAAGTGTTCTCTGACCGAACTTGATAGAACCCCTTAGGTCGGGTGACGTGTTCAAGCACCACAACCGTCATACGTCACATTTATCAAACTTGAAACCAACTCACACCGAACTTTAATAAATACTTTACCCACACTTTCCAGTTTAGCCTCTAATTGTTAAAACATATACTGTATTATATTTATCAAAATATACTGTCAACCTCGAAAATAAGACCATCCCTACAGTTTTTATTTGTTCTCTTGGGGAAAAAATACTTGTATCTCCCGTAGATTATTTGGGCATTTAATTTAGTAGGATTATTTTACTAAGGCACTAAAATAAATTTTTAACATTGCCAAATTTGTTGCAGTGTATAGCATGCTACAACTCAAATGCATTAATAGCCAAGGAAGTTGCACTTTCTTTGTTAATCCCTATATTTTCCTTATCAAAATGCACAGTCATGTTCTTGAAATTCTTTTGTGTGCCTTGTACTGTTATTAAACACGTGTCTACTTAAAAGTATTGACTATCACCTGCTATTACTCAAGTTAAAACACTGAAAAATTTCGCGTATGCAAAAATGACGACCACCATAAATTTTTGGAATTAAAAATTGTAATATAAAACAGCTGCATATTTAGGTAAATACAGTAACACAATTAGTAAACACGTAATTCCACTTTCACAGTTTCTCCTTTGATTGCGTAAACATGCCCCACAATAAAATATACCGTATTTTGTCTCAAAATGGTTGCACATTTTATACCAAAATTTCCTTCAAAATTTGTCATGTTACCATTATGTGAATCATTGGTAAGATACTTGACACAAGAATATTAACAGCTTCTGTTTGTAGTGTAACAAACACTAATTATACATACATCGATCAGGACACTGATGAATCTTTGGGTCTGTTGAAAGGAATCGAATTTCAAAAGATGTTTTAGATTTTATTATGTACACTGGGACAAATCTTGTTCCAGCTGACCCTGAACATGGAATAGTGGCTGCAATAGATAAAAGCCCTGCTTAACCAAAGTGCTGTACAAATGTAAAAATTACAGAAAACAAACTGCTCTNAATTTGTTGCAGTGTATAGCATGCTACAACTCAAATGCATTAATAGCCAAGGAAGTTGCACTTTCTTTGTTAATCCGTATATTTTCCTTATTAAAATGCACAGCCATGTTCTTGAAATTCTTTTGTGCCTTGTACTGTTATTAAACACGTGTCTACTTAAAAGTATTGACTATCACTTGCTATTACTCAAGTTGAAACACTGAAAAATTTCGCGTATGCAAAAATGACGACCACCATAAATTTTTGGAATTAAAAATTGTAATATAAAACAGCTGCATATTTAAGTAAATACAGTAACATAATTAGTAAACACGTAATTCCACTTTCACAGTTTCTCCTTTGATTGCGTAAACATGCCTCACAATAAAATATACCGTATTTTGTCTCAAAATGGTTGCACATTTTATACCAAAATTTCCTTCAAAATTTGTCATGTTACCATTATGTGAATCATTGGTAAGATACTTGACACAAGAATATTAACAGCCTCTGTTTGTAGTGTAACAAACACTAATTATACATACATTGATCAGGACACTGATGAATCTTTGGGTCTGTTGAAAGGAATCCAATTTCAAAAGATGTTTTAGATTTTATTATGTACACTGGGACAAATCTTGTTCCAGCTGACCCTGATCATGGAATATTGGCTGCAATAGATAAAAGCCCTGCTTAACCAAAGTGCTGTACAAATGTAAAAATTACAGAAAACAAACTGCTCTCNTGGCTGCAATAGATAAAAGCCCTGCTTAACCAAAGTGCTGTACAAATGTAAAAATTACAGAAAACAAACTGCTCTCACTAGGCTTGGTTTTTTCCAATGTCCTAATGTGCTCTAATTTGATTTTGGCTTGTGATTCATCCTTCTTACATTTTCCATTCTTAACTTCCTACACTTGGGTTTTCAATATATCAGTTCTTTAATTTACCGATTCTAACCACCTGTACTATTGCAAAATTATCTTTATATTTTTTTTGTGTTTTTTGAGTTTTGTTTAGTGTGCAGTGTAATGGAAACACAAACAAGTTGTGAAATCCAATTTATTTCTGATAAATTCCATGCTTCTAAAAGAAAAAAAAGGCAGGGGGAATATACAGCGAGGTGTCAAGTCAAAGAATGTCAAATGTTTCAGATTGGCTAAACTTTTAAAGAAAGCTGAAGAAGTCTTTGTCAAAATTCCATAAAGAATAGCAGTCCTTGTCATGCCTATTATAGTGAAATGATCAGAATCTTCTTTGATATGAAGTATATATGGTGTAGGCAAGAGCACCCTCCTTGAGTGACGTGGGGTATCAACAAAGCATGCTAACTCTATAGCTTTTCTTATGCAGCAATTCAACTTAAGTTGCTGTTATACCATAATTAAATAGCTTCCGAAGCCAAATGTAAAGAGGACTAAGATGATCTTGCAGGTTTATTTCAAGCTACAAAGTTTAAAAAATACCACAAAGTATCCAACTCAAATTTTGGCTAAAGGGGGTGCAAGCCCCTCCCTCCACACTGACCATTCAAATCTCCATTCATATGGTTCTGCAACTGGCTGGCAGGTCAGGTTTCAAAGCCATGATAATTGAACTCTCAAATATGCTGTTTTACTGTGAACACGAAAGTGGCCGTTCCCCTGGTGCATGCTTGAACGAGCATGGTGACATCCGATGCTCATGGGGTCCTCGGAGACAATATTTATCTTTTTATGAACCGGCAAAATACGCATGACCCGCTTGCCCAGAAAGCGTGCTCATGGTCGTGCTGGAGGAGAGTCTTTGTTGCATACCATCGTCTGAACTACTACTGCGGGAATGCCCAACCTTTCTTGGAAACAAACCCTTTGCACTGGCACCTTAGTTCCACTTTCTACTCAAAATACCGGTTGCTGGGTCAGCTTCTTTGATCTGTATGCACACTGGCGAGAAGGATCGCCCGGACATGCCTAACAGATGCCAAACAAGGGTTTCTCACAGCCCACTGTGATGTCACATATGATGGCGTATTTGCTGAACACAAGTGTCAGCTATGTTTGGGAATGTGTAATAAGATAACATGTATAAGGATGATTTACAAAATAATAATAGTTTCTCACTGGCATTACAGTTTGTAAGTACCATGAAAAAGCAGCAGCAGTATAATGGAATGATGGGATGCAACGGGTTGTCCCCGCCGTGAGTTTTCTTTTGTAACTAATAATTCGGCTAGACTAGCAATAGTAGTGGTTGAAGGGGAGAAAGCAAGAGTTCTCCACCTGTTGGTAAGTTGTACTGAGCTACGACATCTCTGGAACGGACACTGATAGTGACTGCTGAGTGCTGTGGGGGTTCTCAAAACAAAGTCATTGTTGTGCCAAGTGCATGTAGGTGTACAATACTGGGACTTTGAGGCAGGTTTAACAATCTAGTTAGTTGCTGAACAAGCATTCACAGCAGATCAACTGCATTTTGAGCACCAAAGTGCTGTGTTGGAATGCCAGCATGCAGTAGCAAATGGCAAAGGAAGGTTTTTACTTTTTAATTAGTTTATCCTCGCCCACATTTTGAGCATTATCCCCACTCATCTGGTCTTCATCCTTGCACACTTCTGGAAGGAGTGCCAGCTTTGGTCAACGAAAATGATTATAAGGTATGTGGCATATACATATTGTTTTACTAACGTAGTTAGCGATGTCATATTATATACGAATATAGGATGTTTCATAATTCCTGTTACATGCTTTTAGGGGTTGTAGAGGGTACATAGTAGATAAAGTTTGACTGAGAAACCCATGTCTGGAAATGTACCATTTCAGTGCTACACAGATGACATGAATCAGGAATCCTAATCTCCTGCCTCACTTAGGTGAACAAGATAATACCTGTGTGCACTACAAGAGCTGCTTGATGTGTGTGATCATGACTGTTGTGCACATCGTATCTGCGAAGCATGTTCCCATACACATGCTCAATAATATCTGGTGTGTCATGAATCTTTCCTGCAGCAGCCACATCTTGTGCAGTGCAAGCAAATTCTCCTATGAAACAGGGGTCTCGTAAATAAGATTTTTCATGTAGCCCCTCACGAAAAAGTCCATTGATCATGGCAGCCAAGCAATCAATCCACCCTGACCTATCCACCTTTGCCCAAATGTTTGGTCAAGAAGTTGGGACGGCATGTTAAAATTGTGCTGATGTGCCATCATATTTACTCACAAATGTTCAATGGCACATCTTCCAAGAATTCCACCAGTACTTCTCGTAGGAATATGAAGTACGTACGTGTGACTCGTTAGGCAATACAGAAGAATGTACAACCAAATTTATACCATGATCAATAATATCTTCCCATATATTGATGCAGAATCATTGCTGAAATCCATTAGAATGTATGGCTCGTTGGGTTTATTCAATCAAAATGTGACTGTTAAAAAGTTGAAAACAGTTTCCCTGGTGAAATGTGCTTCATTTATTAAAAGAATGTGCTGTGAAAACGTGGACGTGTCCACACAACTTGTAGGAACCATGTACAGAAGTTGACATGTGGTTAATAATTGCCCGAACCCATTGTGTGTACCCTCTGGGTGTGGTGGTGGTGTAGGTGCTGTTCATGCAGAACACACCAGACACTCCTACGAGATACGTTCATGGCACATGCAATGACTCTAGTACTCATCGACGGGTTCTCTTCAACTCAATGAAGTACCTCCTCTTCGAAGCCGAGAGTACGGAACCTCTGTGGAGCACCACGGTTGGCGCTGTTGTCTTTGAGGGTACCTGTTTCCCGCAGCTCATACAGGCAATGAGCAGCTCTACCATTACATTGAACATCGCCATAAATTAAAATGATGTTAATGTTCTTGGCACACGTGTATTCGGTTATCCTGTACTGTACCACATTCACCATCTACAGAATTTACAAGTGTAGTGATGGTCGAAGCAGCCCTCTACAGCCCCTGGAAGTGTGTAGCAGGAATGATGAAACATTCTGTGAACAATATAATGATTTTTGTCTAGTATTCTTGTACATTGTATATGTACTTGATAATTGAACAAAGCATGTCAATAATCTGTAGTAATCTGGCAATAGAGCGCATGATTTACTCTGTACTGAAATATAAGGTCATGTTCCATAAAACAAATTGTTAATGTAGTAACGATTAATTCAGCGTGGTTCAACTGCAACTGTGTTGTCACTTGTTTACCGAGATACTGTCACCTGTCCAGTAAAGTTACACTCCCTAGCACGCATTGGCGTGGCAGTTCCACAAGATTGTTGACACAAATAATAAAAAATTAAATATGAATAAAAAAAATGCATGTATGCCATATGTTTATAGTTACATTTACATTCAAATTTATCACATTACACATCATGTCATTGGAATTAAATTCTTCTACACAGTTGTTTTCTTGCATACGTATTTATTNAATATTTGTCAGAAAATATAAAAATTAATTATCTAAGGCCTTTTTTTTTTTTTTTTTTTTTTTTACTGCTTTAGGTTTGAAACAAATGTGGTGGCAAATAAGAATCTGTTAAGGGCGCACACAGAATTTTTTGTTTTGGAGGGTCAAAAATAATGAAGTCTGTTGGTTAGCCAGAAAAATATCTATGGTGATGAGGGTGTTAAACTGACTGAAATGAAGGGGAGGAGGACAATTAGGACAAATTATAGGAGAAAATTACTTCTCAGTATAATAAAATGCACTACCGTGAACAGCAAATGCATATTTTTTTATCAAAAAGGATTATTAATAATTTTAGTACTAATTGTTGACAGCCTCTCAAGAAAAAAAGGGGGTGGTTACAACCTACAGAAACCACCTGGCTATTGGCTATATCCCTGAAAGAAGATGTAAATAAATCCTTTGAATAAATAGTTTGCAAGGTGGTATATACACAGTATACTTGTTATGTACATATTTATTCAATGGAACAGAAAATTAGTTATAAATTTGTAATGAAACAGTTACCATTTACATATCGCAATATATTTCAGGGTGGTCTGGGANTTTGTTACATGCTAATAACTATATACTAAACTGCCAAATACATCACCATTTAAGAATATATACTAAAGTTGATCATGTAGCCACTTAACAAACCAAAACTGCCCATTGGAACATGGACTAAATGTCAATTGAGATTATTGTGGGTCATTGCATTAACTTTACATTGTTTTGTTCAGGTATAGATAGTGCAGCAGTGTATTCACATTGAATTAAGAGTGACACAAAGGAAGATTTTACACATGAGAAGTTAAGGGTAACCAGTGTAGGTTTTGCCAATCATATTCAAGGGACAATCTTTTATTTTGTTTTCTATATTCAATTTTACTCCTACCAACTTCCGACTGGATGGTATATTGTTTATTATGCCACAATTTTATCAGATGTGTATGTTTGAATGGTAAACAGATTAACTTATTGCAAAATTCCATAATTGAAGAAAATATTTAGATGTAAATAGGTGTTAATTTATGTGAGAGATGAGGTTATTTATGGCAAGCATCGTATGTACTATTTACTTACAGATATACACCAGCATTTTTCAGATCAAAAATACAGCATATTTGGTAGCAATGAATTATGACTTATCAAAGACTAGCCTTTATGAACTCCACTGTGATCACAGGTATGAGTTTATAAAAAAAACTCTCACAGAGTTAACACAGTGTTATGTCTTTTTTCAGGACTGACATGAAAGCTGATATTGTGTTGCCAATTAATAAATTTGGTTATTGAAACAAAAATGTGGTCGTTGAAGCACATCAATATCAGCAAAAATTGCTGTAAGTAGCACTCTGTTTACAATATTTATTCTTCTGTAAATTAGTGTTTTAAACTAAAGTGACAATGCTGTATCTATCCTGAACAGATTCCTGTATTAAAACCCTATAGACACTGCTTAAAAATACAAGCAAACAGAGGGCACACAAAGCTTGTTTTTGTTAAAATTTTCCTCACCGTCACAAGGCTGGCTGTACATGATTTAGAGGCACTTATGTAAGCAGGAATTTATTTTGGGGAGGAGGAAGGTGTGTTTCTTCATTGATAAAGCAACACTTATAAACATTTTTGAACTGAAGAACAACAGTAGATGTAGACACCTGTATTTTTAATTTTATTTATTTACTATACCGCTTTATTTATCGAATTACCGATATTTAATTATATTTTTTCTTTTTTTTGTGTCCTACATACATTGAGGTGGGAGAGATTGAACCTGGAAACCCCCCTCCTCAGGGACTGTGGTGGTGTAGTGTTTAGATTACTTGCCTCGCACCTAGGCGAACCGGATTCGATTCCTGGCAGGGTCGCTCCTGGATTTTCGCATGTGGGAATNGGGTCGCTCCTGGATTTTCGCATGTGGGAATCGGTGCTGGACAATGCTGCTGGTCGGCGGTTTTTCTCTGGGACCTCCTGTTTCCCCACCCTTGCACTCCGGCACTGCTCCGTACTCACCTCGCTTCACTCTCATCAGCTCTGAAGGCCTCAATGTTAAGATCCACCCAAATCTCTCCACTCCACTACACACACACACACTCACTCCCTCTCTCTCTCTCTCTCTTGCTCCCCCCCCCTCCCTATCCCGCTGTTTATGCTCCTGCCTTGAGTTGAGTTGAGAGATTTGGGCGGTTCTTAACAATGAGGTCTTGAGAGCCAATGAGGGTGAAATGAGGTGAGAATGGAGCAACGCCAGAATGTAAGGGCGGGGGAAGCGGGAGATCCCCGAGAAAATCTGCCGATCAGCGGCATCGCCCGGCACGATTCCCAATTGCGAAAATCCGGGAGTTGCCCGGCCGGGGATTGAACCCGGTTCACCTTGGTGGGAGGTGAGCAGTCTAACCGCTCTGCCACCGTGGCCCCCGACGCCCTTCCTTTGAGGCATTAAAAGTGTTTTCTAGGGAAGACCCTCAAGCGTGAGGCGAATTGGGTCGATGTAAAGCTGTGCTCCAGATACGAAAGGTCTCCGGTGGATGCAGGGCTGCTGATGACGCGGAGCTGTTGCACGTGGCCGATCACGCCTGACGATGTGGAGCAAGGCGTGAGTCTCAGGCGATCTGCCCGCACAAGTACATAGCTGTGTGTGCGCCAGGGCGAGTTACGAAAGAGCAGGGCTCGCGCCGGCAGTCTGGTCACGCGCCACTTGTCGCTGCTGCTGCTTCTTCTTCGGCCGCCCTGTCTGTGTGTCGGCGCGGCTTCTCCTTGGCATGGTTCGCTTACCGCCCTTGGCTGGCGCTCGGTAATTAGCCCACACTTGGTAGCCTCGCCACCGCCTCCACGACCTCCATGCACTCGGCTCCTCGCACCCGCCATCTATCACAATGCCGCTACGTGTTACTTGGCGGGAAGAAGTTCTCCGGCCTAGTGGGTGACTCGCCTGGTTGTGGTCCGCGTGCAAATCTCGCCCATGTCAGGGGGCCGCGGCGGCTGAGCGGTTAGACCTTCCACCAAGGTGAACCTGGTTCAATCCCCGGCCGTACACNTTTTCGCAAATGGGAATCGTGCTGGACAATGCCGCTGGTCGGCGGGTTTTCTCGGGGATGTCCCGTTTCCCCAGCCCTTGCATTCCGGCGCTGCTTCAGTCTCATCTAATTTCACCCTCATCGGCTCTCAAGACCTCGTTAAAAGCCGCCCAAATCTCACGACCCGACTCGCCCGTCAGGAAACTGTTGTTATGTGCTTGCCCTCCCAGACGTCGACCTGGTTGAACTTCGGGGTAGGGTAAGATTTTTTCCCAGTGACTTACAGCTTCCTTAATATGTAAACAATTGGCACAAGTGCCCAATGTAACGCCTACCTGGAGCTATATTCCGCGTCTGTGGCAGAGAAGTGCGTTAACAGGCTACACTGTTAACTCGCATCAAGTGTGACATCGCCACTACGCACCAAGCTCTTGACTGGTGTGCTGTTATCTCGACATGCTGACTATTATTTCATTGGTGAGGAAGTCTGTAGCAAGGTTGAGCGCAGGGCCTTCGAGTATTTTTGAATGTGAACGTGCTCCAAAAAGTATCGGCACACCCAATGTTTCCCCCATAATATTTGTGTAAAGGAAACAAGAAAGAAAATATGTGTAATCCTTTCCTCAATGTGCAACAAAAAATATATTTCACTGAAATCACAGCAACAACACAAAATAAGTAACACAAAAAATCTACTTTCTCACTGCAAAATAAGTTTTGGCACGGTACACCACTGCATACTGTAGGTCTCTGTGCTTCAGTTTCAGTATAGTGTATGAAAGCCATTATCACGTATGATAGCTTCCAGACGTTTCGGCATTTAATGAACCAACATTTTCGTCGTGTCAGGGGCAATTTCCGACCATCCATCCTCGAGAACTCTTTCAAGCTCTGCTTTGCCAGACGGGCGGCGCTTGGCCTTTTCCCTTTCAAGATGATGCCACAAATGCTCAATAGCATTCAAATCCGGGCTCTGTGGTGGAGTAAGAAGTCATCTGGGGGCAATATATATAGTAGCCACTCGCGAGTTTTTAAAGCAGTGTATTTGGGGTCGTTATCCTGTTGGAAACTGAAGACCTCGCCCAGGCCGAGCTTGTGTATACTGTTGGACAAAATATCCCGCAGCACACCAACGCATTTGTGCTGATCCATATTTCCTTTTATAAAGGCCAGATTTCCAATTCCTGACGATGCCATGCACCCCCAAACCATAAAATGTCCACCATCATTCTTTACTGTTGGCAATGTGTGTTGTTTATTGGTGTAATTCTGTTTTCGCCACACTTTTCGTCCGTCAGAACCAAACACGTTGAACTTTGACTCGTCTGAGAATATGACAGTGTCCCAGAATTCCGTTGGTTTTCCACAATATTTCTTGGCAAACGCAAGGCGTTTCTTTCTGTTAACTTTCGAAATATACAGTGGCTCACATTAATATTTGGCCACCGATGATTATCGCAGTTTCATGGCCTTATGTTACATTAGAAATTAAGATAAACGTAAAACACATTGCACAATATTTCTTGTGTGTTTTAAATGAAATGCAATAGTAGCTAATAACTGAAACGAGCAGTGCAAGTTAATGAAAGACAATATTTTGTCCTCGCGTTCTGCATAAGTACGTCACTTTAATATTCGGCCAGCTGTGGTGGACGCTTGGCACAGGCATGATGCACATTGCGTTCGTACCTCGTATCATTCCCTGCACGCTCTCTGCGCTGAGAGGTTGTATTNTGGCACAGGCATGATGCACATTGCGTTCGTACCTCGTATCATTCCCTGCACGCTCTCTGCGCTGAGAGGTTGTATTGGGTAGCTCTGTTACTGCGTCAGTCAGGCAAATGGGACGTAGGGGCAAGAATACAACGTTTGAACAGCGGCATCTGGTCATTTGTCATCATGCAAAGAAGAAATCTCAACGAGAAATTGCGGAGCACTTGAATCTGCCGAGATCCACTGTCGGAGACATCATAAGAAGGTTTGAGAAGGAAGACAGAATAGATTCGGTACCTCAAAAAAGACAGCCAAAGAAATTAAGCGAGAGAGAAGAACGTCTAGTAATCGGGCAAATAAAGNAGATTCGGTACCTCAAAAAAGACAGCCAAAGAAATTAAGCGAGAGAGAAGAACGTCTAGTAATCGGGCAAATAAAGGAATATCCGAAAATTAGTGCTTGCAAACCTACCACGGAGGTACTCAATGAATATGGAAAGAACGTCCATCCAGAAACCANTCCGAAAATTAGTGCTTGCAAACCTACCACGGAGGTACTCAATGAATATGGAAAGAACGTCCATCCAGAAACCATATGACGAGTTATCAGAAGAGCAGGATATAATGGCAGGGTACCTAGAAAGAAGCCTTTTATTAATGAGGTCAATAGAAGAAAATGACTTAAGTTCGCAAAAGACCACGCTGACAAGGATAAAAGCTGTTGGAATGATGTTATTTTTTCTTATGGGACTAAATTTAGTGTGTTTGTTCAGATGGCAGGGTAACAGTNAAAAGCTGTTGGAATGATGTTATTTTTTCTTATGGGACTAAATTTAGTGTGTTTGTTCAGATGGCAGGGTAACAGTATGGCGCAAGCCAAATGAGGAGTTAAAACATGGGAACATACAACGTACTGTGAAACACAGTGGGGGTAGTATTATTATCTGGGGCTGTATATCGGCAGCAGGTGTTGGAGAGGTTGTACGTGTCGATGGAACAATGAAAAAGGAAGACTNATTATCTGGGGCTGTATATCGGCAGCAGGTGTTGGAGAGGTTGTACGTGTCGATGGAACAATGAAAAAGGAAGACTATCTCAACATCCTGAAAGCAAACATACACACGAGTGCTGATAATCTCGGCAATAGGAACACATTTAAGTTCTACCAAGAAGATGCCTCAAAACACAAGTCGTACATTGTCATACCTGGCTATTGTATAACTGTCCCAAAGTCATTAACACGCCTCCTCTCTCGCACGATCTGAATCCCATAGAATATCTGTGGGGTGAACTCAAAAGAATATTGCGTACTACAACAATAAGGTCCACAAAAGAATAAGAGAAAAGGTTCAAGGAAGAATGGAGTAAGATTTATTCCGAATGTACCAGGAAAATAATTGCTAATATGCCATAACGCCTGCGAGAAGTAGTTAACAGAATGGTCACGATACCAGGTACTAAAAGACTTTGTTTAGATTGCAAAGAGGATTATGTTTGTTTTTGAATAGTGATGGCCGAATACTAAAGTGGCGTACTTATGCAGCATGGGATGACAAAATCATTTTGTTTGTTAAGATGCATTGCTCATTTCCGTTATTGGCTACCGCTACATTTCATTTAAAGTACAGAAGAATGATTGTGCAATGCGATTGATGTTTATCTTAATTTCTAATGTAACATAAGGCCATTAAACTGTTATAATCATAGGTGGCCGAATATTAATGTGAGCCACTGTATGTCTTCTTTCGGGTGGGTCTGCCATGAACATCGGCACTGTTCAAGACATCCCGTACTGTCTGTGCACTTGCAGTCTTATTAGGAGGTGTTGCGACGTCCGCAGCTAACGAGGAAGTACTTCTTGTAGATTCGTTTTGTGCTCAACGTGTCATACGGCGCGGCGTCTCTCTCGGTGTGTGAGTATTCGTGGGCGCCTTCATCTGGGTTTGTTTCGTGTAGATCCTTGTTATTTATGTTTATGTATTATATATAGATCGTACAGTGGAGAAACTGACAGAAAGCATTCTACCGATCTCTCTGTAACTTCTGCCTTGTGAGTGCAGTAACACANTTGTTTCGTGTAGATCCTTGTTATTTATGTTTATGTATTATATATAGATCGTACAGTGGAGAAACTGACAGAAAGCATTCTACCGATCTCTCTGTAACTTCTGCCTTGTGAGTGCAGTAACACAGCGCTCTCTCTCGAGGGTTGAGTGTTCTCCTTTCTGTGGTCCCATGTTGAAAGTACTGAGCATCCCCACATTTACCTTCAGTCTGACTGGTAAACAACCAGTGGTAAAGATACAGACACTGTATGTGTTGCATGTTGTTTACACGACCGAACACTACGAGGGCTCCGCTGTGCCACCGCATTTTCATTTCTAAACAGCTTGTTTATCGTGTCCCTGCATTTTCGTACGTAACATTGTGTAATCTCTGTCTACGTGTATATCTTGCATGTTAAATAGTCTTGCACTGAGCCCAATATTACAACAACATGGAGGGTGCCAATACTTTTTGGAGCAAGTGTATATGATGGGTGTATTTTGAGAAAACCGTTTTTAGCTACGTATGTTGGAGTGCTCTGTAGCGGTGTTTCCAAAGCCCCTTGTCACACTGTCAAATTTTTCCGTCTAACTGCTTCCAATAAGTTCGGTCAAATAAAGTTTGAAGGTTGTGACGTCACCGCAACCACGTTATCGTTGCCACGTTCTTCTGGAAAAGTTGGATGGCTTTAGTTACCGTCAAACATTTTTGAAATTGTACGTGTACTAAAATTTATTGGATCTTTGACGGACTCAGCCAGTCAGAATCGTGTATGACAAAAACGGTCGTTTCAAACATCGCGAAACTTTAAACTAGCGAACAATTGATGGAAACGAAGTAAGGTTATCAAGATGATAATCGAGCATGAGTGCTATTTGAAGTGATTAATTCACAGTGATATTAAGAACTCAGAAGCATTCAATTTCACGGTGCCAGAAGTGTCGACGTCCGTGACTGCCACTGACACTCCGCCAAAACATTCCATTGATTATCTGCGCTTTTCTCACCTACGTTCGTGACGAGAATNTGCAAATCTCGCCCATGTCAGGGGGCCGCGGTGGCTGAGCGGCCTTCCACCAAGGCGAACCTGGTTCAATCCCCGGTCGTACACTCCCGGATTTTCGCAAATGGGAATCGTGCTGGACGATGCCGCTGGTCGGCGGGTTTTCTCGGGAATGTCCCTTTTCCCCAGCCCTTGTATTCCGGCGCTGCTCCAGTGTCATCTAATTTTATCCCTATTGGCTCTCAATACCTCGTTGTTAAAAGCCGCCCAAATCTCACGACCCGACTCGCCCATCAGGAAACTGTTGTTATTTGCTTGCCCTCCCGGAAGTCTACCTGGTTGAACTTCGGGGGAGGATGAGATTTTTTTCCAGTAACTTACAGCTTCCTTAATATGTAAACGGTTGGCACAAGTGCCCAATGTAACGCCTACCTGGAGCTATATTCCGCGTCTGTGGCATAGAAGTGCGGGAGTGATACAGGCTACACTGTTAACTCGCATCAAGTGCGATATCGCCACTACGCACCAAGCTCTTGACTGGTGCGCTGTTATCTCGACATGCTGACACTATTATTTCATTGGTGAGCAAGTCTGTAGCAAGATTGAGCGCAGGCCCTTCGAGTATTTTTGTATGTAAACGTGCTCCAAAAAGTATCGGCACACCCAATGTTTCCCCCATAATATTTGTGTAATGGAAACAAGAAATAAAATAATATGTGTAATCCTTTCCTCAATGTGCAACAAAAAATATATTTCACTGAAATCACAGCAACAACACAAAATAAGTAACACAAAAAATCTACTTTCTCACTGCAAAAGAAGTATTGGCACGGTACACCACTGCATACTGTAGGTATTTGTGCTTCAGTTTCAGTATAGTGCATGAAAGCCATTAGCACGTATGATAGCTTCCAGACGTTGCGGCATTTAATGAACCAACATTTCCGTCGTTTCAGGGGCAATTTCCGACCATCCATCCTCGAGAACTCTTTTCAAGCTCTGCTTTGCCAGACGGGCGGCGCTTGGCCTTTTCCCTTTCAAGCTGATGCCACAAATGCTCAATAGCATTCAAATCCGGGCTCTGTGGTAGAGTAAGAAGTCGTCTGGGGGCAATATATATAGTAGCCACTCGCGAGTTTTTAAAGCAGTGTATTTGGGGTCGTTATCCTGTTGGAAACTGAAGACCTCGTCCAGGCCGAGCTTGTGTACACTGTTGGACAAATTATCCCGCAGCACACCGACGCATTTGTGCTGATCCATATTTCCTTTTATAAAGGCCAGATTTCCAATTCCTGACGATGCCATGCACCCCCAAACCATAAAATGTCCACCATCATTCTTTACTGTTGGCAATGTGTGTTGTTTATTGGTGTAATTCTGTTTTCGCCACACTTTTCGTCCGTCAGAACCAAACACGTTGAACTTCGACTCGTCTGAGAATATGACAGTGTCCCAGAATTCCATTGGTTTTCCACAATATTTCTTGGCAAACGCAAGGCGTTTCTTTCTGTTAACCTTCGAAATATACAGTGGCTCACATTAATATTCGGCCACCGATGATCATCGCAGTTTCATGGCCTTATGTTACATTAGAAATTAAGATAAACGTAAAACATATTGCACAATAATTCTTGTGTGTTTTAAATGAAATGCAATAGTAGCTAATAACTGAAACGAGCAGTGCAAGTTAATGAAACACAATATTTTGTCCTCGCGTGCTGCATAAGTACGTCACTTTAATATTCGGCCAGTTGTGGTGGACGCGTGGCACAGGCATGATGCACATTGCGTTCGTACCTCGTATCATTCCCTGCACGCTCTCTGCGCTGAGAGGTTGTATTGGGTAGCTCTGTTACTGCGTCAGTCAGGCAAATGGGACGTAGGGGCAAGAATACAACGTTTGAACAGCGGCATCTGGTCATTTGTCATCATGCAAAGAAGAAATCTCAACGAGAAATTGCGGAGCACTTGAATCTGCCGAGATCCACTGTCGGAGACATCATAAGAAGGTTTGAGAAGGAAGACAGAATAGATTCGGTACCTCAAAAAAGACAGCCAAAGAAATTAAGCGAGAGAGAAGAACGTCTAGTAATCGGGCAAATAAAGAAAGATCCGAAAATTAGTGCTTGCAAACCTACCACGGAGGTACTCAGTGAATATGGAAAGAACGTCCATCCAGAAACCATATGATGAGTTATCAGAAGAGCAGGATATAATGGCAGGGTACCTAGAAAGAAGCCTTTTATTAATGAGGTCAATAGAATAAAATGACTTAAGTTCGCAAAAGACCACGCTGACAAGGATCAAAGCTGTTGGAATGATGTTATTTTTTCTTATGGGACTAAATTTAGTGTGTTTGTTCAGATGGCAGGGTAACAGTATGGCGCAAGCCAAATGAGGAGTTAAAACATGGGAACATACAACGTACTGTGAAACACAGTGGGGGTAGTATTATTATCTGGGGCTGTATATCGGCAGCAGGTGTTGGAGAGGTTGTACGTGTCGATGGAACAATGAAAAAGGAAGACTCTCAACATCCTGAAAGCAAACATACACACGAGTGCTGATAATCTGGGCAATAGGAACACATTTAAGTTCTACCAAGATGATGCCTCAAAACACAAGTCGTACATTGTCATACCTGGCTATTGTATAACTGTCCCGAAGTCATTAACACGCCTCCTCTCTCGCACTATCTGAATCCCATAGAATATCTGTGGGGTGAACTCAAAAGAATATTGCGTACTACAACAATAAGGTCCACAAAAGAATAAGAGAAAAGGTTCAAGGAAGAATGGAGTAAGATTTATTCCGAATGTACCAGGAAAATAATTGCTAATATGCCATAACGCCTGCGAGAAGTATTTAACAGAATGGTCACTATACCAGGTACTAAAAGACTTTGTGTAGATTGCAAAGAGGATTATGTTTGTTTTTGAATAATGATGGCCGAATACTAAAGTGGCGTACTTATGCAGCATGGGATGACAAAATAATTTTGTTTGTTAAGATGCATTGCTCATTTCCGTTATTGGCTACCGCTACATTTCATTTAAAGTACAGAAGAATGATTGTGCAATGCGATTGATGTTTATCTTAATTTCTAATGTAACATAAGGCCATGAAACTGTTATAATCATAGGTGGCTGAATATTAATGTGAGCCACTGTATGTCTTCTTTCGGGTGGGTCTGCCATGAACATCGGCACTGTTCAAGACATCCCGTACTGTCTGTGCACTTACAGTCTTATTAGGAGATGTTGCGACGTCCGCAGCTAACGAGGAAGTACTTCTTGTAGATTCGTTTTGTGCTCAACGTGTCATACGGCGCGGCGTCTCTCTCGGTGTGTGAGTATTCGTGGGCGCCTTCATCTGAGTTTGTTTCGTGTAGATCCTTGTTATTTATGTTTATGTATTATAGATCGTACAGTGGAGAAACTGACAGAAAGCATTCTACCGATCTCTCTGTAACTTCTGCCTTGTGAGTGCAGTAACACAGCGCTCTCTCTCGAGGGTTGAGTGTTCTCCTTTCTGTGGTCCCATGTTGAAAGTACTGAGCATCCCCACATTTACCTTCAGTCTGACTGGTAAACAACCAGTGGTAAAGATACAGACACTGTACGCACATTACCTTGTGTTGCATGTTGTTAACACGACCGAACACTACGAGGGCTCCGCTGTGCCACCGCATTTTAATTTCTAAACAGCTTGTTTATCGTGTCCCTGCATACTGTCGTACGTAACATTGTGTAATCTCTGTCTACGTGTATATCTTGCATGTTAAATAGTCTTGCACTGAGCCCAATATTACAACAACATGGAGGGTGCCAATACTTTTTGGAGCAAGTGTATATGATGGGTGTATTTTGAGATACGGTGCTTTGAGAAAACCGTTTTTAGCTACGTATGTTGGAGTGCTCTGTAGCGGTGTTTCCAAAGCCCCTTGTCACACTGTNTTTTGAGAAAACCGTTTTTAGCTACGTATGTTGGAGTGCTCTGTAGCGGTGTTTCCAAAGCCCCTTGTCACACTGTCAAATTTTTCCGTCTAACTGCTTCCAATAAGTTCGGTCAAATAAAGTTTGAAGGTTGTGACGTCACCGCAACCACGTTATCGTTGCCACGTTCTTCTGGAAAAGTTGGATGGCTTTAGTTACCGTCAAACATTTTTGAAATTGTACGTGTACTAAAATTTATTGGATCTTTGACGGACTCAGCCAGTCAGAATCGTGTACGACAAAAACGGTCGTTTCAAACATCGCGAAACTTTAAACTAGCGAACAATTNGACTCAGCCAGTCAGAATCGTGTACGACAAAAACGGTCGTTTCAAACATCGCGAAACTTTAAACTAGCGAACAATTTATGGAAACGAAGTAAGGTTATCAAGATGATAATCGAGCATGAGTGCTATTTGAAGTGTTAATTCACAGTGATATTAAGAACTCAGAAGCATTCAAATTCACGGTGCCAGAAGTGTCGACGTCCATGACTGCCACTGACACTCCGCCAAAACATTCCATTGATTATCTGCGCTTTTCTCACCTACGTTCGTGACGAGAATATCGTACGCATCTTTTAGAGAAGAAAGATAACTGATAGCGATGGAAATTGCTCCTCCCTACAGAGTTAATAGACAGAATACAGTTGAGTTCAGTGACCTCTCATATCCAATACAGCGCACCTTTTAGCCGATTTTATAAACTACACAACAAACGTATGAACGCAACGACGCAACGCAGGAAAATTACGATCGTTTATAAATGTCGCACGACGCAAGACGTCACCAACATTGTAAAATAAAAATTCCAAACAAGTACAAACAATTAATTTCCATAATGATTTTTAACGAACACGCACGGTCAAATTTTCGCCTTCAAATATAATTAACAATACAAATAGAAGACGAAATAGGCCATCAAATTTTTCCGTCCAACAATTTTTTATAAAATAATCTTGGATGTCTTAAAAAAATATGTCACACTGTCAATTATATTTTTTTACCGGTAGAATCTAACCTAAATTTTTATTTTAAAAATATTTTCAAAGTGAAATACTGCTGCTGTTTCCCTGCGGTCCATTAACAGGAAGAAATGTAACGAATTATGTGATTTATTTTCTCTTTTTTACTTAATTAAAAAAAAACTTATCAGAGATATTTCCTGCACAATGCAATGTATTGCCTCTAAGTTCTTAAACCAAAGTACAATATTCACTTAAAATAGCATTCGTGTTCAGACAGCTGCTACATAAATTAATTATCTTAATAACCTATTTAGTTTCCAGCAATTGTTTATTATTTTAAAGTTTTGTGACGTCCATCTTTATCGTGCACGATTCTGATTGGTTCAGCCAGTCAAACATTAAAGACATTTTAGAACCAATCCAATCTTCAAATGTTTGAAGCCGCCCAACCTTTTCAGACAAATATGGCTGCGTTTATAACGTCATTAGGGTTTTTGTTTAGTTTTTACCCTAATTATGGATTATGTTTAAAAAAAAATACACTTGGAAAAAATAGGCCACTGAAAAGTGTGTCGAGCTGTAAGAGAAAGTGAGACCCGCCACAGGAGCCCCGAGGGCTGGCATGGCGCATGTAAATAAGTTTTGTAACATAACCATGTCAATTAAAATTTAATAAAGAAATATTTAAATTGTAAAAAAAATTGTAAATGATGTCACATCTATCCAGCTTTATTTGACCAAACACGTTGGAAGCAGTTTAACGGAAAAATCTGACAGTGTGCAGGGGTTTTGAGTTAACAATCTTATGCCAAGCGTAAGATAAAAGCCTGCGGTTGTATGTACCTTATACCCGGTACGCAGTAGTACGCGCATAACATTCACTGATAAATCTGAACGTAAAATTATACGACTGAAAAAATTTCAGCGGTGCGAGTGTTAAAAGCGTTTATAAATTTGAAATATATATATTTTTTGTTATGGTATAAAGTCTATAAAGGTTTTTGTCTTGTATGAAACTACCCAATATTTTGGCGTGACATTGCTCGGGAAAGCTTGCTTTTTTTTTAATTTTTTTTTATTGTCTATACAGCCAGCTCTATAAATTGGTTCAGCTAATGCCTTTTTAATCCAATAAGCGTTTTTCTGTAGTACTGGAAGATGATATATGCTTAAAATTGATGTCGATATTTTCCAAATAAGAAGTGAACTATCAGTTTTATTGTAATAGCTGTCTGTGCCATTGTAAAAATATGAATTAAATACTTAATAGACGAATAAAAGTTCTAACTGTAAGTAAAGCCCTTATATTTTGCAAATTGGAAGCCAAAATTTGATAATGGCATAGGAAAAATAAAAAGTTTATAAAGTGCCTATTCACTTATGTTTCAAAATTTTTAGATTGGAGTAGGAAAAAAACTTAAAACTAAAACGCAAAACTTAAGTGCTTCAAAAACGACATCCGGGGAAATACGTATGTTTATCAGATGATTCCTTTAATATGATACTACAGAATAACGCAAAAAAAAAAAAAATGCGTCGTACGGTAAAAAGTGTCAAAGTAAATCCCCACTATTTTCGAGAGGGTAGGCAATTCAAGCCCGTAACAGTTAGCTCATCGTCACCCCATCTGGCGGAGGGGTGGAAAAAAAAAAGGGGGGGCAACGTCTACATGTCAAATGGGAACCCCAATATTTTATTTCATCTTCGGATTCTACATCAATACGTATGGAAGATTTATTAGAAATAGTTTTTGCGATTCATTGTAGATGGCGCTGTAATAGGTGCAAATTAGATTACTCTTGGTTACATCAATTGAGAACTGCCGCGTTTCATTCCAGAAAGAATCCGCGATACAAACTATTACGTTTGTACCTTAAACATGTTGTTCGACCTGTGATAGATGGCGCAACAGGCAACGAGCTGTAGTTACAATTCTACACTTTTGCAAGTGTAATCCTACGCCACGTATGATGTTACAAACATGATAACCTGTCTTTGTATTAAAAATTTATGGGTCACATTTTAAGTTCATTCGAACAACTTTTATTACACCATATAGGCTAATTACCTCAGAATATAAAATACAACTATTAAAATATTCACGAAAAATTGATATCATCCAATTTATAGTAAAATAGTTGATTTAGTCGTTATTTTTGTGTAAAGTCGCTAGTTCATAAAATATAGAATGTCAGGTAATTCACGGATACGGACTCCATCACGTGAATCTATGATCAAAATTAAGTAGAAAATACTCGTTGGTAAAAAAAAAGCATGAGGACATTAGTTCAAGAGAAAAACGACGTGAAAGTAGATCAAATTACTTTATTTCACGTTAAGCACAGCATACAGCTTCGGCATACAAAACGTCGAAACGTCATAACAAGTGTTCGAAGTTTGCTCTGCCCATAGTAATGCAGTTTTCCGCACGCTGTATGCATGCAGCACGCTCGGAGTGAAGCTTGGCGGCCGGATGCACCCTTGGCCATTGCCGTGTCCCAGTACTCACTACACGTGAACTCCATGGCCTCCTTGGCACTACTGAGCTAGGCTCGTTCCCTTGCCGCATGCCATACGACCGTCACATTAGTTGCCGTATTACCACATCACCTCATCATTATTGGAATACCACGTGTTTGCTACAATAGTTTCTAGACCTTTCGTGTCGTTTTTCTCGTAAACGAAGAATCTTATGCGTTTTTACCAATGAGTATTTTCTACTTAGTTTTGATCACATATTCATGTGGTGCAGTCCGTATCCGCGAATTATCTGACATTCTGTATACATGTAACAACGCATCTACTTTTCTTTCTTGGCGAGGTCTAATGTGTGCAGCGGGGTCCTCTTTCCTTTTCGGTGAAGCGTTTGCATGTCTTCATAAAGAACATCGCAATTGCAAATGGGAAACCCCATATTTCATTATAGAGTTATTTATTANGCGTTTGCATGTCTTCATAAAGAACATCGCAATTGCAAATGGGAAACCCCATATTTCATTATAGAGTTATTTATTACATGGCAATACGTACACAATTAGAACGCCAGACCTTGCATCGCTAGATTTCTTTTTGTAATGTTTCCTAAAAACTACTGCGTATCTCGAAGTGCCAACACCACACGACAACATGATCGAACGGATTCGAAATGCTTCTCGTCGAGTGCGTCGGATAACTGGGCAGCTCAGTCATGGCACCTACTCCATCTTCGCTCTTCCTTGGAGGTCCCGTCNGCGTTTGCATGTCTTCATAAAGAACATCGCAATTGCAAATGGGAAACCCCATATTTCATTATAGAGTTATTTATTATATGGCAATACGTACACAATTAGAACGCCAGACCTTACATCGCTAGATTTCTTTTTGTAATGTTTCCTAAAAACTACTGCGTATCTCGAAGTGCCAACACCACACGACAACATGATCGAACGGATTCGAAATGCTTCTCGTCGAGTGCGTCGGATAACTGGGCAGCTCAGTCATGGCACCTACTCCATCTTCGCTCTTCCTTGGAGGTCCCGTCTAGCGGGATGATTACGGGCGACCCAGGTATGCTCATCACATACATCATCGCCTCTATGCGCAAGGCGCCAAATTAGAGTGCAGTCTTTACGTAGACGACTCTTCTTCGATAAATTTGTACGTTTTCGTACCTAAAAAATGATTGCGAAAATGCCTTTTTCAGCCATTTTCCCTTCAAAAATGTACACATTAGGAACGGAACTTTATGACTGGCACTTGCCATCGCGGATGTGTAACGTATTTTAAATGCATTTACTAGGTGGGCATTTTTTACGCATGTGGAAGAGTTTTTGAATAAGAAAATTCTTCCTGAAGCACTGTGCACCGTTCGGTGGCCTAGCCAGGCTCGGTGACACGATCACTTTCGTGTACGTAAGAAACGTCTGCATAGNAGCCAGGCTCGGTGACACGATCGCTTTCGTGTACGTAAGAAACGTCTACATATAACGTGTACATATAAGTATGTTTCATGTGGGAAATTCCAATCACTGCTCACAATGTGCACCGACCGGGCGCCACTTTATTAGTTTTTTTCAGTTCGTCTGCACTCGCACTATGCGCAGTAGTTTTCCATGTACTAATTGTCGACTACACTGAAAAAGTGTTTTCCGAGTGTAAATTTTGCTGTACTGTCTCCAGAGTTAAGTGCTACATTTTGAGTGCAAATATGGCTGAAAAACAATCACCCGTTTAAATGCAGCAACGTGACACGCATTTTCCTAGTTTTCCGGGCGCACCCAGTGAAGTCAGTTGGAAAACGTCATTAGTGAATGCACTTATATTCATGCCCAACTAGTAATAAACTTGATTTTGACGAAGTACTATTATTTTCGAAGTAAATCACACAGGTCGCACGTATTAATACTTTTTTAATGAGTACAGACAGGAAAATGAAAATATAAGTTTCCTTACCAACTCTTTTTTCAGATGAATACAATAAACATCATTATTATTACTTTCTCCTGCATTGCTGCNTGATTTTGACGAAGTACTATTATTTTCGAAGTAAATCACACAGGTCGCACGTATTAATACTTTTTTAATGAGTACAGGAAAATGAAAATATAAGTTTCCTTACCAACTCTTTTTTCAGATGAATACAATAAACATCATTATTATTACTTTCTCCTGCATTGCTGCTCGTCGAAGGTCTCATGCACTCGACGCGATATTGAATATCGCTGTTCCGTGCACGTCTACGCGCTGTGGGCGCCGTCTACAGGGCGTGTAGGTACGCGATGATATGGACGGCGGCGTCATAAAGCAAGTAGTCCATTCACGGCTACTTCCAACTTTTCTGAAGCCCTGCTAAAGTTCTACCTTCAGGACATTCCTCCGTCTCACGCAAGCAAAGCTTAACCAAGTATAGGGAACTACGTTAAAGGGCCAATGAACCGCACTCGTGCGTACTCAGTGTAATATCATCTTGCATAAACTATTTCTTACTAAGCATTACCAACACGTCTGTTTTCTCACAGTTCTTATTCGTATTAATTATCAATAAAATATAATTTATTGAATTTAACTAAAAATGAGGTACTTTTATGTTGACACAAATTTTAACGCTTGTGATACATGACATATTTAGGAAAAAGCCAAACACGTCATGCAAGGAATGATTTTTCAAAGGTTTGATTCAAAAAGTGTGAAGAAACCGTGAATATACTGTACCTAATTTCGTTTTGGTATATCGACGCTTTTTACAAACGCGCTTTCCGTCATGAACCGAGCCTTGTTCGGAACTAATGCTAGCGTAGTTATCTCGCCAAAGCCTTCGCACCTTCCCATCTGTGAGATCAAGATAGCGATCAGCTGCTCTCCTTGAAGGTTAAGTGATGTAAGAACTAGAGGGAGAGGGGGGCAGGGTTNAAGGAATGATTTTTCAAAGGTTTGATTCAAAAAGTGTGAAGAAACCGTGAATATACTGTACCTAATTTCGTTTTGGTATATCGACGCTTTTTACAAACACGCTTTCCGTCATGAACCGAGCCTTGTTCGGAACTAATGCTAGCGTAGTTATCTCGCCAAAGCCTTCGCACCTTCCCATCTGTGAGATCAAGATAGCGATCAGCTGCTCTCCTTGAAGGTTAAGTGATGTAAGAACTAGGGGGAGAGGGGGGGGCAGGGTATGCATTGCCCTCCCTAAACTTAGTGAAGGGCATTAGAATGAGAGTAAATAGGCACCCAAACTGTTTTTCTTCACCAAGATGCGTTGATATGTTGTATCAAATTTCTAATGTAGATTGTTATAATATATTTATGATACTTGTAAAAAATACTTGCACTGCATTAAAAAAATTCNGGAGAGGGGGGGGCAGGGTATGCATTGCCCTCCCTAAACTTAGTGAAGGGCATTAGAATGAGAGTAAATAGGCACCCAAACTGTTTTTCTTCACCAAGATGCGTTGATATGTTGTATAAAATTTCTAATGTAGATTGTTATAATATATGTATGATACTTGTAAAAAATACTTGCACTGCATTAAAAAAATTCCCCTGTCATTTATGCATCACATAATTACGGTTGTGATAACACCAAAATAAAAGTATAAGAGAAGCAAAAAATTAGTTTTAGGAGTGCCAAAAGGCTTGTCGTCCCCTCCCCCTCCGATCACGGATGGTGCCTAAAGGCGTTCCACCACCTAAGTTAGAGACTTTGTTCTGCCATTCATGAAGGATCCCTCCTGAGAAGGAAACTTTGTTCTGGCACTAATGAAGGAGCTAACCTAAGTAGGAAAATTTGTTCTGGCACTGATGAAGGATCCATCCTAAGTTGGTGACTTTGTTATGGCTGTAATGAAGGATCCCTCCTAAGTAGGAAACTTTGTTCTGGCAGTGATGAAGGATACATCCTAAGTAGGAAACTTTGTTCTGGCACTGATGAAGGATCCATCCTAAGTTGGTGACTTTGTTATGGCAGTGATGAAGGATCCCTCCTAAGTAGAAAACTTTGATCTGGCGCTGACGAAGGATCCCTCCTAAGTAGGAAACTTTGTTCTTTCAGTGATAGAAGGATACATCCTAAGTAGGAAACTTTGTACTGGCACTGATGAAGGATCCATCCTAAGTTGGAAACTTTGTTCTGGCACTAATGAAGGATCCCTCCTAAGTAGGAGACTTTGTTCAGTCATTGATTAAGGATTCACTGCTTGCAGTCAAATGCTTTGGTCTAGAGTGAAGTAATTTCAGGATGCATGCCCTCATTGGGCTGTGCTAGAATCCAGTGCTGCTAGTTTTACTGCGCTCGGGCAATATTTGAACGAAGCATTTTCCCTACCAGGAGAAAATGGTGCGCCTTTTGTCCTGGCTTGTGTAAATTTGCACTACAATGTGATGACTAAAAAAATTTGATATTAATAATTCGAATAAAAAGGTGGCGGCTTAAAAAACCAAGCAAATATTTTACATTTTTACTGTCTCAGTGCTGAGGGTTCAGCCATATCTTGGTGTTGAATGAGCGAGCGTCAAACGTATATGAACAAGAATGAAACATCAACAAATGAAATACTTCAAACAGTTGACACCGAAAAAAGTTCAAGAGTTCGAGAAGGGTATGTAGAATATGCCCGTAGCTGAAGGGGGCTTTCTACTGTGCATCTGTGGTCTTACTGCAAATCTGGATANAAGGGTATGTAGAATATGCCCGTAGCTGAAGGGGGCTTTCTACTGTGCATCTGTGGTCTTACTGCAAATCTGGATAGCGACAATGTAAAGTCACATCCCTTATGAACTTTTCCAGAACACGAAGCCAGGTAAGGGTTCTTGACAGGTAAATTCGAACACAGTGCTGTGCAGGTTGTTCACGGTAAAGTTAGTACTTTTGGAACAAACCTCTGGAAAGAAAATCACTGCATACAACACAAAAAACGCTATCGTACACTCTAGGATGCAGACACCTAATTAAGTTGCAGTGAATTAATAAAATATAGTTCTTAACAATTGACGTTGTATTGCGATTATAATGCTTACATTTATAGTCACTAAAGTTAGCACTTCGTGTTTTCTGCACATTAAAAACCATTCCACCATTTCACCTGGAAGGCACGTTAATAATGTGATCAGACCCATGGCAGAAGGATACAAAATTAGTAGAAAAGTATATCCAAAGGAGGATTTACAAAAGTGCTGAGTTAACCGTGAATATAACAACATAATAAGCGGGTGACAAGGGGACGTAATAATGCGAAAAAAAAAGTGTCGCCACAGGCAAAGCCACCACCACCTCGATGTTCCTCGAGGCATGACGGCGGTTGCAGTGCCTGCCTGATGTTGCAACAAGCTGAGCCGGGTGTCGGTGCACGTCGTGGAGGACTGTGCATCGCGGCATTGAGGCGGTCATTAGCCGCGGGCAGTGGCAGTTGCGGAGTGATGATGACAATGCCTGCCCTATCTCGTGGAGGACAGCGTAGCGGGCTGACCTCACCTACAGTCCTTCTCACGTCTGTGACGCTCTACCTGGGGGCCGCGGACCACTGGGCGTCCGTGGCTAAGTCGCAGGTGGACCTGCTAAGTTTCGGAATCCATTGATATGAAATGCCTGGCACTACATCTCGATAAAGGCTATTCACGGTGAAGTGAGCACTTTTGAAATCAACTTTGCAAAAAATGTCACTGCCCCAACCTCCATATATTTTAACGGGCACACTGGCTGGAATGCGCCCGCAGTTAAGTTGGCAACGAAGGAAGGAAAATAGTTCCATGTCTTAACGTTCAATTAAAAAAACTGGGTAAACATGTGTGCATACTGAAGTTATTTATTTAGTGTCCTGTATTTTTAATTAATGCATGTGTAAATATGAGCAAATATGTAAAATATTTATTTTTACAGTTGCACTTGACCGACGCATGAATAAAGTTATCAGGCCCATGACAATGTTAATTTTACGTATGGCGGAAGAATACATAATGTGCATACAAGTGTACATTAAGTATGGCTTTCATAATAAGTTCTCAGTTTACCATGAATAACCTACAATTCGGTTTGTACCATTATTTTTAGTTTTGTTTTTAATGATTAGCTTTCCCTTTGCGTTTTCAAATAAAATGAATTAATAGTGATTTGTATTAATTTACTAATAACTTCTTTAAAATGAGTAAACAAGTTTTTTACGATAATGCCTTTTAATGAGTTGTTAACATATTATTTTTACATTTTGGTACTTTAATTAATGAAGAGGTGTAGAATCAGGTGGTTCGTGTAAGCCTGATATTCCACGTAGGAATGTAGAAAAAAAATCGATATATCGAAATGACTATATTTAGTTGTTGGAGTGAGGTAACGATGGTTGTGGGTTAAAGAAAATTCAACAACTAAAACATACAACGCAATTAACTAGTGTCTGGAGGTTCATCTTACCTTCCCCATACTTGCATTCTAAAATACCGCTCTTCCCGCTCCCCTTATTTAATCCATAATTCACTCCGTACTGGTTTGACATATAGACGGTGCTTCCCATGTTTATTCTCTATTGTAAGTATTTGAAGATGGCGTTAGGTTTCCCACACAAATGACTGAGTTAATTATATTCCTTTCTAGTCAAAATTTAAGCAACATCTACGTAACTTCATTATCTCTTACAAGTAGTTTTTCATTAATAGCTAGTTAGTTTTAATATTGACAACTTAATTTTAACTTCTTTAAATTTTCCCTTATACAAGCGCTGAAATATATTCTTAATATTACTGTCACAATAATTTTTCATTTTTGTTTTCAGTAACTATTAAAGGTACCTCGCGAAGTAAATATGGGTTTGGGAAATCACTTTCCTGGGTATGTACGTGAGTATGTAAGTGTGTCTGTACGTGAGTATGTGTGTGTGTATGTACGTGAGTGTGTGTGTTTGTACGTGAGTATGTAAGTGTGTCTGTACATGAGTATCTCAGAATGTCTGTGTGCGCCCCCCTCCAAAAAAATTGTGAACATGTAAACCGAAGTTCATACCAAATTCTGCAAACTTATAGTTCTTAGTAAAGAAACAACTTTAATAGTTTTCAGCCAATAGGGTTGTTTATTTTCAAAATGACGGACATTTAAAATTATTGTGCGTTGTCATTTCTCAGGAAACGTTTAAGATATACGGTGTTCAGTAAGTTCGCTAAATAAAAGCAACAATCGTTCTCTGTTTTTGAATGTAGACCTTCCCAAAAAGTTAACGGTTATTCATCATATCCCATCAACTGCTCTTATGATTACCATCAAATCACATAGGAAATTTATTCTGCTTAATATAATTTTTAGAGCACGGGATCCTACTATCTATTATTTTGATAACCTTATTTACATGATTTGAATATATAAATGTGAATGATAGTAATACAGTAAACATCTTGTTACAAGAGGTTGTCCTGCAAGTCCCATGCGTACAGGTTTAACATACTTCAATGTAATACATTTGTTTGGAAAGCATTCAATTTGGTTTTAAATAGGCGATATTTAAATAAAAGTCTCATAAAAATAATATTCGTGAATAGTTTTAAAGTGAGAAAACAAAAATGTAGTTTTCAGTGCAGAGTAAATAGTGATTTAATAACTTTGTCGTAACACCTTACGTGTTTAGATCATAAATCTTTGGAGAGTATAGACCCTAAACTACGTGAAAATCACAAATTATATAACGATGGTAGCTAACAATTTATAAAATGGACTGCAATTAAATGTAAGTTTCATGTGACGTTTAGTCCGTGAAGGAGGAGTTACGGAAATGTTTAAATGTATGGGAATGTATGATATTCACGTGGTAGCTTAAGACTTTATTTAAAATATGCGTTTGAAGCTTGTCTTTATAGAGAAAGAAGACTTTAAGATAAGTGATACTTGGGATGAGGCAATGCTTTGTATTTGGCTATTTGTATTTAAACCAGGCCCTGGTTTTAGTAACCATGAATGTATAATTCCACATCTAGTAAAATTTAACACGTGTAACATGAAACTAACATCGTGTGTTGGTGAGTAATACTCTTCAGCACTTATGCAAAATACGTCGGTAATATTTCGAAAGAACTTGCTCTATTACGTAAGACTGTCTTCGGAACTCATCGATTAACACGAGTCTGTTACAGCAACCATTGCTAATTGAAGTGAGTTATTCGTTATCAGTGTTGGTTTTATGTAATTAATTATTTTAGTCAACTGGAATCGACTGATATGTACAAATAGTCTGAGATCGTATTTATAATTATACCCATCATATAAGGGAAGTGTAGTTTACTCAGTTGCTTAAATGAGTATCACAGTTACTTAGCTGTACTGTATTTTCACTCTAGAAATTCCAGTTACGTAAGACAGGCTCCACGAGTCTTGCCACTGATGAACGGCCTTCAGTTTACAGACTATCACTACGCTACATTCACGTGGTGAATTCGCTGCCCGATAAAGCTGTGTTCGGATACTTCTACCGAGGCGTTGATGTTTTCGTGAAAGCGCTTTGTCGTTGTCAATATTTGAATTTGCGAAGATTTAACACAATCGCACTCGTACCTCCTTAGTGATTAATTCACTATTAGACCTCTTCTTACTTCACATGAATAAATAACAAAATTATTAAAAACGTTTTTTCAAATGGAATTTTCTCGGAATGACATAACAATTAGTAGGTTTACCTACCGTAAACCTAACCTTATAGGTACCTTTGCAATTGCGCTTCATACTATAACTAGCCTGTAAGACTTTCTCCCCCAAAACCCTAGGAGAAGATAGTTTTTGTAAGCGGTTAGTTTCTGGGGGTTCAGTTTCCACTGTAACGCCATTCACGAACCGTTCCAGCTACACATTTAAAATTTGGCTCAGGAACTTCTCTCTTAAAATCCTCGAACACTTTTTATTTTGCGAAATTAGCATACTTTTCTTCATTTGCGTTTTTCGTCAATATCTCGTAAACTGCTGGTTCTACAGCATTTTCCTTCAGATTTCAAACAGCTGATTCCACAGACCCTGAACTATCACACTGAATCTGTGGTCACCATATCTACAATACACGTTCGCCAACTTTAACACCTCATAGTAGTACACTTATAATGCGCCTTTTATTCTGTTTTCTTCATCTAAATTTTTTGTCTACATTTTAAGGATATTTTACGATTTCGTGAGACGATATCAATGATAGCTTTATAAAATAATCATCTTAAAACCAATATTCATAATTCTTTTTAGCGTAAATACGAGAATTTTAACGTAAAATATTGATTAGTGCAAATTTTATAAAGTTGTTTTAACACGATTATTGGTTTCAGCCAAAGTAGTTACTGAGGTTACAGGTTGCAATTCCTTTCGAGCGAACTTTTGTTTCGTAGGTGTCCTGGACACTATACCGAATCGGATTTGCGCAAGTACCACGTTTTGTTAAAGCAAAGCCGCGCATATTCTGCCGAGAATAACCCTGCATCACATCGATTTAAAGACACGGTGCACGAAAAATTCCCCATTATAGCCAGGCTGTTTCCTAGTGAAATTGGTGGTTCGGGTTTTGATTCATAAATTGGAGAAAAGAGAAAAAATCGACCAACATTATTGGGATGATCCGAATGAGTTAGTAGATAGGCTGAGACTTCTGATTGCTTCGCAGGCAGTAGGAAACAGCTCGCACACGAACGAAATAATTTCCATCATCGAAGAACTCGCGGAGGCGAGCTACGTTTCGAAATGAGCAAGTATACAGTTGCTGACGAGCTGCACAAATATGCTAGGATATATTACCAACGCAGAAAATAAGTCATGAAAGGGCTGAAAGATACTTTCCAATCTGACCTGATCGAAATGCAAGACTTTGCTCGTGTGAATAAAGGTCACCCCTGCATTTTGACCATAATCGATACTTTTTCCTAGTATGCGTGGGCCAGGCCTCTCAAGTCGAAGAATGCGTGCGATGTCACGAAAGCCGTGGCGGATGTGTTGCACGAAGGATGCATACCGAAAAATCTCAACACCGACGATTCTAAAGAATATTTTAATGCAACTTTTCGTTGCACTGATGAAAAGGTATGGCATAAATCATTATTCTACATACTCTGGGCTCAAAGCCATCATCGTCGAGCGTTTTCACAGGACGCTCAAAGCTGAACTGTGGAGACATTTCACGGCGAATGGAAACTACAAGTTGTTGGATATACTCCCGAAACTCGTTCGCGAGTACAATTCTACCAATCGCATGAAGCCCGAAGACGTGAAAAATGACTTCCCGGTTCGGATCGTGTATGCTATTCCGAAGAGGAGGGACCCACACAAATGGCCTAAAGCCAAGATCGGTGACTTGGTGCAGATTTAAAAAAAAAAACGGGAAGTTTTCCACAAAGGTTTCCGTCAGAACTGGTCTGCATAGTTGTACAAGATGGTGCGTATACGACACTCGTACCCACGCATGTATTACCTCGAGGACCTACGTGGAAAACCCATCATTGGCGGATTTTACACCGAAGAGATCTGGCCTACACTGTTTCCAGATGTGTATTTGGTGGAGAAGGTGCTGAAACGACGTAATTGTCGCGTATACGTGCGGGGGCTGGGTCACTCCAAACTTGATGACTCCTGGATCGCCGAGAAAGACATTTTGGCGTAAAAACCCTGCTAAAAGTTTCATTTAATGTAAACATGTAATTTTTAATACAATAAATCGTCACATGTGTGCTGAGAAGCTCGTTCTTTCGTTTATATCCATGTTGTTCCCCCAACGTCTGCGGCCTGTTATGTATGCACGCATGGGTGCGAGATTAATTCTCTAAATGTTTAAAGTTGGAATAAAACTATGAAACGTTTCATATATATATATTCTTAACTTGGTGTATGCATGTTTTTTTGGATTTACTAACGCAAACATGAAAGTTTTTTTTCTGCTTGTTTTTTTACATTTGATGTGATTAATATAATAAGTAGTTTTTCTATAATTTATGTTTTGCGTGNTTTTTTTCTGCTTGTTTTTTTACATTTGATGTGATTAATATAATAAGTAGTTTTTCTATAATTTATGTTTTGCGTGCGTAATATTCCAAGCGTTGTTGAATAGCGTGAAGCTGATTATGAATGGATGGTTCAGAGAGTTCTATACATCATATTTTTCCTGTATGCTGGCTTTAATTTTGTTTTAAAGGTGTTTAGAATGTATCTGACGGTTTTATTTTAATTTTTTTAAGGAATGTTTTTTTTTTTTTTTTTTGCGAATCAGCATGGGAATTTGTATAATTTTAACAATCAGTATATTGTTTCTCCCCATCAGTGCGTTATGTCTGTTTTTCATAAATCAGTATATGTCTATTTTTTTCCTTAATCAGTATGGTAACATGTATACCTTTTCATCAGTAGGGAAACATGTATATTTTTCTCAAGCGTCGAATCTGGACCCTCCTGTCAGTGTGCCCTTGCGTGTATTCTCGAATGGGCTAAAGACAAAAGTGTGTTTCTTTTTTACAGTGTAATACAGTTTGTACGATAAATTGAATACGCATTCGTGAATCCTTTTCCAACGTATTAAAGTTTTACATGATAAATGAATAAGCAATCGATCTCTGTTGGAATAATAAATGTTATGTAACTAGCGTGAAGCCACCGCTCTATGTGAGCTGCTCGCGTCCTCTACCATTATCCAGGTGGTCCGCGAGCCCGCCCGCTGGGTGTTCAGCAGGAAGAGCAAAGTACATCTTATGCACGACTGCCAAGCGCATGTGCCAAGAGCCAAGATTAGCATGTGGTGCCAACCTTAACTCCGGCCGTCTCTGCCGATGCTACATGGCACGTCTAAAGATAATTTTTGAGACCGCATTAATTTGCAAAATGTTTTATCCCTTATCCTCAATTATTTTATTTTAACAATTACGTTTATACACGTAAAATATATCATACATTGTTTTAGTGACGGCCAAAGTCTCATTAATGATCTAAATTTTTTTGTTTCTTAAAATTGTAACAAAAAGGATATATACTAAAAAAATTCTTATTCAACAGTGTTTATTAACTTATAAGAGCAGGATATAACTAGAGATAAAATAAAAATTTTTAAACACATTTATTTATGCACACACATCACAACGTTATTACTCCTCTGCACAATACAAGGAATATTTTTTTTTACATGTGTTTCCTCTCTGAGTCTTGGAGTACATTACACACATAGTATTTTTTTTATGTACTATGGTTTCCTCGTAGTTTTTTATGTACCCCGGGTTATCATAACTCCACAGTCATAGGGTTTCGGAGTTGCACGGGGCACAGCAATATCTTTGATTTTTGCACTCCTGAAGTCTTGTGGTGTACGTCTCGACAACTGTCGAAACGGTGGGCAGCGGCAATGTGTGTGGTCTATAAAGTTCGTTCCGGTGGGGCACGCATTGTGAATCGCCAACTCTTGGTGTCTTCCAAGCACATACACAGGGTAATAGGGAATTATGGCTGAGTCCAGCGTTGTCGGAATTTCCTTGTACGGAATATTTCAATAGTCCCACCTTTGTCTGTGCGTTTCATACGTCTGTAGGTGATACGCTCGTTGCATGGTACGGTTGAGGTACTTCCATGGACACTGCGGTAAAAAAATGAAAACTTTGGTTTTCTCGTCTTTGTCACTGTACGAGATGGCAATCTGCTTGATGTTGTACGAGTCCAGTGAGCGAAAACGTTGAAAGTTGCAAAACATTTCATACCAATTTTTGTTATATAAAAAAATTTTAAGTTGCTATGCACACACAGAGTTTCACAATTTTTTTACAAAGTCATTCAAAACTTCATTGAGGTCCAGATACATCGTGCACCTGTGTTCTGGGTTGGTTACCTCACCAGGTATTGCTTACCAGTAAATTTCTTGAAGGGGAGCATCTTCCATGGGTACAGCTACCAAGTAGAGAGCTTGACGGGGACGTCGTATTCTACGGGGAGGGCGTCTTCAGTGGGAATGTCGTCTTAAACGGACGCAGACGTCGCGAGGGCTGCTCGGCGGGCCTTGCACCAACCTCTACGATATGGCATGTTGGGAACCGAGGTGGTTCAGCCCTCGAAACATTCCTTGTATGGGAGGCAGTCCCGTATGTCTTCGTCCTGCTGCAGGTAGGCTGGCAAATACTTGAACATGGTCGAAATTTCGTATGGTGCGTAGACCAGGAGAAATTCTTTTGGTCGGTATGGTAACTCTTCCCGTTTGTCCAAACACTAAGCAAGCACACCCTTCCAAATGCCAAAATGGCCGAAAAAATTTTAACCACTCGGACAACACGCGAGAAAATTGACTGATTTCCCGAGGAGGTTTGGGGTGTTTCTTGTAAAGAGTTTTTAAGGGGAAAAAATAGTCTGCTCTCGCGATTAAAGTAGGCCGCCGATTGGTCGGAACGAAGGTTTCCGAAAACACCCTAGTAATTAGCCAATGAAAAACATTGGCAGAGAAATTAAATGTTTTGGAAGGGGGTGGAGGTGAACCGACTAATTGGTCGAATGAAGGTTTCTGGAAACACTCGCGTAATTAGCCAATGAGAAACATTGGTGTAGCAATTCAATATATTGGAAGGGGGTGGGCAATTAGCCAATGAGAATCAGAGTTGGGGAAATTGGTCAATTAAATATATTCTAAGAGGGAGTGAAGGGGGTCAGTCGTATGCTTGGACGCGGTGCTGGGGACAGCACGAGCAATGTAAAACAAATTACAAACGAAAAAAACCAAGATGGTGGTCTAACGAATGTGAGAGACAAACTCTAGTAATGTATAAAAAAATGACAAACAAAAAACCAAAATGGCGTACTGTGGCTGTGATGCCTACCAAGACGGCAAACTGCACCGACCAAGATGGTGGTCGGCTGCACCTACTAATATGGCGGACTGCACCGACCAAAATGGCGGATGGCTACACCTATTACGATGGCGGATGGTGGCTGTGACATCAATCAAGATGGCAGACTGCACCTACCAAGATTGAGGACTACATCTACCAAAAGGGCGGAAGGTGGCTGTGACGTCCACCGGGGGGAGGATCATACGGTCACTCTGGTGGGAGGAGCGTAGGTTGGACACTTTAGGCGATGTGGCAGTACTATGCTATAGTAACCGAGCCCAACCTACTTACCGATTTCTTGAAAGGATGGGTGAAGCGTCTCTTATTGCCTCTCAACATTCATGGCAACCCAAGGCTTCTCGTGCCACCCCCGTTTAAACGAATTGGGCTCTGCCGCCCGTTCCTTATGGGAACCAGCTTCCTAGCGGCTGTATAGGGGTATCTGCCGTGATGGCTTGGGCCGATAGATAGTACCAAGGCCCGACCACTTGGCGGGGTGTTGGACCTCTTGGCACTCAGGCCACTGGGGCCCAAAACAGGAATTTCCCTGTGAAGAAATTCTAGGATGGTAAAGGACGCGTGTCTGATGTCAGCGAAGCCCAGCCTTATGGGCGGCGTGGCGATCACGGCGCTCGGTGAAGAAACCAAGGGTATAAAACCTGATAATGATGACGGTACCCACCTGTTTCAGAGGGACCCCGCGTCTCCCTGCCCGTGGGTGGGGCTCTGGCGATCGGGCATTGGAAAACCCATATGTGCCACGGAAAATAAGAGGTAGCACGGGATGATCTGTTTGGCCCATCCGGAGGTACCCTCTGGTGTACGGATCAGGTGAAGTTGGACTCGTGCTGGCAGTGGTTGACTCCGCATGCTGGAGGAGGCTCGGAGAGATTCCTCTCTTGTTGAAGAGCCCGGCGGTGAGCAGGCACTGCTCCGGGGCGTCCTGAGATGACGTCAGGGGTGTGGGTAGTGCTCCGGCCAGACCACACGCTTGGTAAACTGAGTGCTAGGATCTCAGGCCTTGTGGTAGGACATGCTCGGTGCGATCTGGTAAATCAGATCGGGGCTACGCTCGGTGCGGCCTGATGAANCCCGGCGGTGAGCAGGCACTGCTCCGGGGCGTCCTGAGATGACGTCAGGGGTGTGGGTAGTGCTCCGGCCAGACCACACGCTTGGTAAACTGAGTGCTAGGATCTCAGGCCTTGTGGTAGGACATGCTCGGTGCGATGTGGTAAATCAGATCGGGGCTACGCTCGGTGCGGCCTGATGAAAGGTCGGAGCTACGGGTTTGATCAATTTCGGTGAGCGCTGGTCATGTCTGCGTTGAGATGACGTGATACCTCTTCCCCGCCTACTGGGAGGCCGGGGAGCGGAAAGGCCGCATGGCTAAGAGCGCCCCGTTAACAAACAAAAAGCACAGCTAACTAACTGTGTCTTACATCTTATGTGACGCCTACCAAGATTGCGGACTGCTTCTACCAATAATGTTGACTGCACTGGCCAAAATGGCGGACGGTGGTTTTGACGCCTACCAAGATGTTGGAGTGAGTATGGGAGTGTGGTGAACCTCCGAAAATTGAAGGTTTTTTTAATGTGTGTTTTAAATCATTTTTTAGTAATTTTCAAATAATATTTTTATAATTTTAAATACAATTTTTTTAAATTTTTTGGGTTTTTTGGATTTTTAAATTCAAAGGTCACCGGAGCCAATGTCAGGGTTAAGGTCACCTGGATTCAAGATAGCCACCGGCCGACCGGAATGACAGAGCTCGGACGCCCCAATTCTAGGTCCCGATGTGCCAAAGTCCCTATAATCTCTCTACTCCCCTTACTGCATATATTTTAATGGACATACTGAGTGACATGAAATAAGTAAAGTTGGTAATTACGGAGGGAGAGAAGTTCCATGTCTTGACTTTAATGTAGAAGTGTTAGGTACACATTTGTGAAAACTAAAATACTTTCTTTTGTTTTTTGTTTGTTTTTTAAATGCGTATAAGTGTACTGATTAGCAAATTTGTAAAATATTTGCTTTTATAATAACTTAACGGTTTAACTTTACCGGTGCATGAATAAAGTGATGGGGACAGTGGCAATGTTAATTTTACATATGGTGGAAGAATAAAGAATGTGGATGAAAGTAGATCTTGAGCAGGGCTTTTAAAAGTGCTCAGTTTACCATGGACAGCCTATACGCCAAACCATTGCCGGACTGGCGACACTCGGCAGCCTGGTTCCTCTCGTAGGCGCAGTGGCTGCTGTACGACGGCAGGAGCACAGCGTAGATTAAGTCTATTCACTGTTACTTCGAACTTTTCTGAAGCTCTGCTAAAGTTCATGATATTCCTCCGCCTTATGCAAACAAAGCTTAACCAAGTACAGAATATTACATCAAAGGGACAACGTATCGCATTCATGCGCACTTTGTGTCATATTATTTTGCATAAGAACTATTTCTTATTAGGCATTACCTACACACAAATTGTTTTCTCTCTGTGTATATAAATATAAAATATAAATGAAATATCATAACTTAAGTTAAAAATAGATAAAAGTTATAATTAGCTAAAGATAAGAAACGTTTATGTTAACGGAAGTAAAAAAAAAACTTGTGATACACGACATATTTAGGAAACAACCATACAAGGTGATTTTCAAAGGTTCGATTAAAAAAGAGTGACGAAATGGCGAAGCGGGTTCCTTTGGCGTAGGCGTACCCATTCGCTGAATGCCTGCGGGAGGCTCTGGGAACAGACCGTCTGTCTCATTGGTTTATGCATGCTGAGAAACGTTCCCTATTGGCTGCGCTTCCGGCCGGCAAGTAGTTTACCAGGCACTGATGGAGATCGGTGCCCCGACATTTTGCTGGCGAGTGGCGCCATCTTGCTGGCGTGTGCGGCTGGAGTGAAGAGGTTAGGGCGGCTCATTACATCGCACATCGGGGTCTTGAGAGCCGACGAGGGTGAAGCGAGGTGAGTACGGAACAGAACAAGCGAGCAACGGGGGAACGGGCGATCCTCGAGAAAGCCAGCCGTGCCAGATTCCCACGTGCGGAAATCCATCAGGAGCGACGCTGCCGGGAATCGAACCCGGTTCGTCTTGGTGGGAGGCGAGTGCTCCAGACGCTTCACCAAACGCGGCTTCGTGTGCGGCTGAAGTTCTCGGTGCCAAAAATGATTTTCGATATTTTTACGATATTTTATAATTCTAATTTATTACATTAAATAGTATATTAAAAAAATAGTGTCAAAAATCATGGAGAATTAATTTACAAAATTGAATGATGGAAAATACAGGAATTTCTTATTTATAGCTTATGTTTTACCATTGGCTACAGTTCAAATTACTCGTTAATGTCATTAGAATAAGATGAAGAAATTTCATGGAATTTCTTCCAGTGGTTCGACCATAATTTTATTTTAAGTTTTACAATAATACTGAAATCCAAAATAGCCAGGAGTTAAACCCTAATCATAGACGAACGGAATGCTACACTTCAAAGAAATTTCTTTGTGGCGTTCCTTAAAAAAAGAAAAAAAACCCCTTAGCTGAAATTAAACACTGTGCTCGTATAATTTTTAGTTCATTCATTTGGCACAAATATTAAGGTGAAAATGATGGCAATTCTACTAAAACAGTATGCGAGAGTTATTTTTAAACTGATTTGGAATGTTTATCAAATAGTTATTGATTTTGTATCACAAAACCGCAAAATATCTTATAAATGCAGAAAGGTTTTTTAGACACTTCAACAGCCTTAAAAGCGACTGTTTCGCCTCTGTATTCTTAAGCACTCTGTCTTAGGAGAGAGGTGATCGCCAGCGACCGTGGCCTCCCTTTCTCCAGAACTGGTGCAAGATCGTAAGTCGTGAGGACGTGGAGTGTAAGGAGGAGGAGTAATCGCATCTCAAGGCTGCGGCCGATGTTCCACGATCGCCGCGAATGGCCGATGCACCTTTGCGCAATCGCGGGGTCCACGTCTCGGTCACGGAGGAAGGTGGGAGGGTGTAGCGGCGATATTCGCAGATCGCAGTGCTGCCCATGCAGGGTAAAGTACCAGATGGGTATTGGCCAACGAAAGAGGCACCCAGCTTCCCACCGCCCCACGCCCATTCAGTTATATTCACGCTTCGCCCTTCTTTCCTCACATCAGTGCAAGGCGGGGTGAAAATATGATTTATTGGAAATGCACGCGCAGGGTAGTGTAACCCGTACTCAGGGGTTTCCGTGTTGAAAGCGCGCACTGTGGGGCCGGGCCTCTACATTCCCACAAAGACGTAGATCCCCGTCGATATTTTGGCCCTTTAAGGCTGGTTTACACGTATTAAGTTGTTAAGTGATTAATTAAACTGTATTTAAATTTTAAGTGAATCGATGCATGTAAACAATTTGTTAAATAATAAGTAGTGAGTTAAAATTAAGTGCGCAAGTAAACAAGTAGAATATAATTCCGTGCCCAATTTAGTGAAGCGGATTAGTTTGGCAGAGCGTGTCGTCAGCCCATTACTATTTTGTTTGTTTTTTCAAAATGTCGAAGTGGACGGAAGATACCATACTAAAATGTATAGAAGAATATGTGAAAAATGATTGTTCGTGAAATTGTAGAAGCCCACATTATAGAAACAAGCTAGCTAAACAGCAAGGGCTTGCTGATATAGTTTCAGCAATGGGGATTACCAATTTTGGAATAAAGGAAGCTGTGTCAAACATAAAAAATATCAAATCTACATACTTACAAGAATTTAAAAAAATTAAAGATGCGACAAAATCTGGTTTCGGTACTGACAATATATATAACCATTAAAATCTGTGGATATTTGTGAAACAAGTTCCTGAACACTCCCCCATTTGAGACTCTTCCATGACATCCATCCTACATCGATGTAACTGGAGCAACAGTCGTCGCACACTACTGCCATAAGAACTATGCTGTTTGAATGTTTGTAGTTATAATAAAAGCTTCCCGAACCAAGGGGAGCTTTGAGCACAACATGCTTGCCATCGATAGCACCACAACATACAGGGAAATTCCATTTTATACGAAATCCTTATTCTATTATATTCCAATCCGCACTTGTGGTAGGAGTCTGAAAACAAAAATGTATATAAATAAATATTTCTTTAAATAAATTTTCGTTGTTACAGGACAATAATGAAGAGAATTCTCGCAATCAAATTACTAGTGATGAAAACAGCCAACCAGAATCTACAGGGGAACAACAGTTCGTGACACCAAACCCGACAAACGCCAGTCGTAAAAGAAGACTACAGGAGTTGCATTCACTGATTAGTAAGGTGGGTAGCATCACCAATACTATGGACACTACTTCTACAGCAGCTACCGAACACGAGTTTGACCTTTCTGCAAGAAGTGTTGCAGGTCAGTTAAAGGCCATGCCCTTAGAATTAGCGCTGCAAGCACAACTGCACATACAAAAATGATTTGTGTAAATTGCGTATACAAGAATTGACGAGCAGAAGTAAACCTTCTCCAATGCATTCTACTAGCCGTTTTACTACATCGCCTTCTTCAAATGCATATTATGTTGAATCTCCAGCGCCATCTCCATCGTGGATCATACACCAGCCAGCTTATTCTGAGAATTGTGTAGTTTCGCCAACTCCACCAACCTGCGCCTCTGACAATGCGGTCTAAAATACACTCCCAAGTTGAATCACAAAATACTATTACAGTATATTCCCAAGCTGGCGATGCGTCACAAAGTATTATTGGACACGATATTTTATCAGAAGCAGTAGCTTCTATTGTAGACAAGGAGTAATAAATGTAATGTTCTTCTGTTAATTTCACGAATTTTTTTAATTTTTATTATAACATCCTTTACATAATTTTGAGAAGTGGTTTGTGAATTCTGATAATATATTATCAATACGAAAGTAGTTTTTCTTACCTTCATAAAATCCTTCAAAACTTGTTATATAGTTTTTCACACATCAGGCAGCATTACTGATATACTGGATTTAGATACTCTAAAAAAAGGGAGACAGACTGCGAAAACTATTTCCAGCTGCCAGAAAATATAATACAATTTGTCATTTTAATTTTGCTTCTAATGCACATCGCATTTCATTACAGTATCTGCTTTTTGTATCGTAGGTTCAACTTTAGACAGTAAGTAATCAAAAGAGTCTACTGATATCCTCAGTGCAAAATAATACCCTTGTTTGTCGTCTCCTGCTAGCTCATGAAACAAAATTGTACTTGCTTCATATTTACACTGGAGAGCCAAAAAAAAGTGGCATATGGGTGCGTATGCAAATAACAGAGGTATGGAACCAATCAGAGTAACGCGATTCGGTCGGCAGCGCCCATATAAGACAACAGGTGTCTGACAAAGTTGCTAGATCGGTTATTGCTGCTACAATGGCAGGTTATCAAGATTTAAGCGAGTTTTAACGTGGTGTAATAGTCGGCGCACGAGAGATGGGACATAGCATCTCCGAGGTAGCGATAAATTTTGGATTTTCGCGTACGACCATTTCACAAGTGCACCGTGAATATCGGGAAAGCGGTAAAACATCAAATCTTCGACATCGCTGCGGCCGGAAAAAGATCGTGAACGAACGGGACAAACGACGACTTACAAGAATCATTAAACGTGACAGACGTGCAACCCTATCTCAAATTGGCGCAGATTTCAATGCTGGGGCATCAAAGTTCCAGCGTGCAAAATATTCAACGGACCATCATTGATATGTGCTTTCGGAGCCGAAGGCCCACTCGTGTACCGTTGTTAACTGCACGACACAAAGCTTTACGCCTCGCCTGGGCCCACCAACACCGCCATTGGACTGTTGATGACTGGAAACACAATGCCTGGTCTGACGAGTCTCGTTTCCAATTGTATCGGGCTGATGGACGTGTACGGGTATGGAGGCATCGTTATGAATCCATTGACCCTACATTTCAAAAGGGGACTGTTGAAGTTGTTGGAGGCTCTATCATGGTATGGGGCTTGTGCAGTTGGTGTGAAATGGGACCACTGATACGTCTAGATACGACTCTGACAGGTGACATATACGTAAGCATCCTGTCCGACCACCTGCACCCATTCATGTCCATTTTGCATTCCGACGGACGTGAACAATTCCAGCAGGACAATATATTTAGGTTTAAACGCAGGGGTTGGATATTAAATCTGCATAATTATCATCTACAATTTTTTTTTTCAAATGAAGTTTTTTCTGGTGTTGGTGGATAATCAAAATTTTTAAAATCAATAGGTACTAGATACGCTGTTACATTTTTATTTTCATCTCTTACTTTTTCAACTTTCTTTCCTACATTTTAAAGTTTATTAACTAAAGGTAAATCTTTATTTTCTATTTATTTCATATTCTGCTTCATTAAGTTTATTATATTTTTAATTTTTTTGATATGAGATTTAACTTTATCTTTATAGTTTCTGGATTATTTTGATTTATTTGTGTATTTTTTTTATCAGAATGTATTATTATGTATTGATAAATGTAATAATAACTATATTATTAGTATTATTATATATACACACACACACACACACATATATATATATATATATATATATATATATATATAGTAAAAAAACAGTAAAATATCTTCAAATTAAAAAAAAATTGGCTCTTGTGCTTTTGAACAGCTACACGTTATTCGCTACTAAAGGAACGGCAATAAAAGCAGTTCTCGCGTACGAGGGGTTAGCTTCCAGCCATGCGTCACGCATAACCGAAGGAACGACAATAAAAGCAGGTTCTCACGTGCCGGCGGCTGCCGTGAGCACAATCCCAGGATGTGCGGCTCTGGCCTTGGACCCGTTACGACACATTACAATACAATGCCGCATATTCGCACGCACGCATGCGCGGCGCCAGTCGCCCTGCTGAATGCACGACCTCTCTCGCTCTCTCTCTCTCTCTTGCTCATCCTCTCTCTTGTGCCGCGACCCACGAGGACAGCCGACAGGTAGCTGGAACTGATTGCGCGGCACTAAATGTTTAAAGAGGTTCGCCTACCTGGAACTATTTTCTGTGCTTGAGGTCGAGAAGCGCAGGATTAATAGGGGCTACACCGTTGCGCGCACCGACTGAGCCATCGCCACTAAGAACACGGCTATGAAAAGGCGTGCTGTCTTCTCGTCGTGCTGCGTGTACCTCTGAGACTTCAAGCTGTGTCCCTATTGTTTGATTGGTGCAAAATCTGCTGTAAGGTTCAAAGTAGAGTTCTTGAGCATTTTTTTGTGTATATCTGACTCGTACATTTTGAGATATGTACAGCGCTTTATAAATCCGTTTTTAGCCATGTCGGAGTACTCTGTAATGGCGTTCCTAATGTGAAAGCACTCTACAGCCCTCGTCTGAAGTGTGTGTTCTATATGTAGAGCAGCACCTTGGACGCACGTTTAATAGTTTTGATGAAAAACATGCATTTCAAACAGACTGCCACGCGGTTCAATCCCCAGGTACGCGGCGGCTTTAATTAAGGTAGAAATATAGAGTTGCTTCCATTGAAACACTGCACTAGACTGTTCAACATACAGAACTCATTATAAAGTAGTACAAACACTACCAAAATTGTCATGTTACACATGAAAGAGGAATGCGAAACATTGTCCTATAATTTACTTATTCAATCATTAAAAAAATTATTAATAATAATTAATAAGCTAAATTGTTTTTTAAATTTAAGTTTATTGCCATTTTAGTAATTTTTACAGAAAAACTTTCGTCAAAGAAGACCATCATAAATTTAGGTTATAAGTAATACAAAAATTGGTAATAATATTAACAAGTATTTTAAATATCTAACTGATTTTATGCGCATCCATTTCAGTAATAAAATTATAACTTTCGTAGCTGAAATTGATTAATTGTTAGACATATATTTTAATGTTGCTACTAAAGTTTATTATATATGACCATAGCAATAATTATCATGATCGTGCTTGATAAACGGGCAGGGGTTTGCAAAATGTGTTTCTGAAGCATCAAAATTGGAAATATGCTTAAATTTTTATTACAAAAAGACGTTTGTTAGTTAAATTTTTTAATGTCTAAATTAGTGAATTCTCGCACAATATTTTACAGTGTTAAAAAAGATATGCATTTTTTTTTTCAATATACTGTGACTGTAAAATAATCCTTTTCAACGACACGATCACCCCGTAAAAGTAACTAGTATTAGATTAGTATGGTAAATGATTAATGAACTTGACTATTAAAATTTTTAAATTGCACAACTTCAGATTCGTGAATGACAATACAAGAGTAGGAATAATAAAGCTGGGACCAATATTAGAAGTTAGTAAACATTAAAAGTATTTGTGGGAATTCGGTTTGTGTGAGAAACTTTCATCTGAAGAAATTAGCCACAAAATTAAATTCAGAATAACTTACAGCCTCTCTTAGATCACGTCTTGCATTCGACATTGGCAAATTAATAGTTTTCAAAAATCTCTCATGACACTCAAACATCAAACGAATCATCAATTAATTATCCGTTTGAAAAGCTGGTCCAATATTTATTAATAAATAATTGTCAACCGACAAGCTCATATACGACCACTGTATTATTTTTATTATATATATTTTGTTACACTGCACATTTATTAAACATAAGGCAATCATCAGTATGCAGTCCATGCGTGTAGAATATTATATTGAAACATGATGTAACACTATATGTCACTTCGTACATAGAACTGCCCGAGACGACACAGACGAACACCATCAGACACGGCGGTGTGTCACAATGCAATCAACATTGTACTTTTCTCACAACTCTGGCAGTGTGTGTACTAGTTTTAAATGATATTTGCCTGTCGTACAGTCGAGTGCATTGGAAGACCCTCTATACGACCACCTTAAGGAAGTTCAATGACAAAAATAATTGTCTACACTTCTAGCATATTACCTATTATTTTGTTGTGGTAAGAAATACGAGTCTGGAAAGAGTGTGCAAAAGGTAGAAAATTACTCTTCAAAAACAAATGAAAGGGACTCAAGGAACAAATAACTATTTTTTTTATACAAATCTCAAAACTATAAACATTTAATAATACCCTAGGCTACAGGTAAAACTATTTGTTATCAGAATTCCATGAATAACATTTTCTTAGAAATTTGTTATACAGTGTTGCCGAATCTCACTTTCAACTTTTTAGATAGCAGTTGAAGTCAAAGCAGCTAGAAGTTAATTCCTTAACGCAGGCGAATTAAGAGACGAATTTCAAAGAAATTGCAACATGCTATTTCTGAGACTTTAAAATAAAATTTAGCTGAAACCAAAGTTCATGTTAAAAGTACTTCGTAAATTTTGTACGAATTAATGTTTTAAGTTAAAATGTTCTTATTTAAGCTTAAGAGTTATTTATGATACATGTTATTTTTCCATTTATTTGATATTTTATCAAGTTATTATTAAAATCATATCACAAAACTTTAAAATATAATTCTAGAAAAAATTGACCGTTGAACACTTTTATTTGAATTTTTAGTGTGGAGCAAAAGAGGCTACTGTACTTTTAGAAGCGCGCATAGGGAAGATAGGGGCGATTCTCCCTCACAAATTTAGCATAAAGAAATGCGTTCTTAAGCTCAGAAGTAAAGTTAAGTATTAGTAATTCATGCTCCCAATTTTAGTTCATTGTAACATATCTCGCTCGGAACACCAATGCTACTATAAATGATGTTAAACAAAGGACAAGTATTCCTGTAACGTTCACGTACGTTCTATTGTTGACCATACGCTTCGACGATTTTGGAAACTGATCCCTAATTAGGTTATCTTTTAGCACACTTTAACTTGCTTTCTGATTTTACCTTAATATTTTTTTTATAAACATTATACATTTTTATGCTTTTTTATATTGAATGCTAAGATTGATTGACTTAATCAAGGCAGTCCGAGTTATGAAAATACTCTCGTGGAATATGTAATTAAGATTTTATAGAAATAAATAAAATTGAAATAAAATAGCTAGATATCAAATTTCGAAGACAAGGGCTGTAACATACAATTAGTTCCCTATCGTAGACGAGTGTCGTTTAGTACTATGAAAGATAGTAAGTTAAAAATGACTGACTACGTCATACTTTGACGACAGTCACTATTAACTGTTACTGTAATGCAAGGTAAGTGTATGTAAGGAAGAACGAACAAGGCAACAGTACTTAAAAAAGGCCTTGAAGGATGCTGGTGTTGGTAATTGTAGGCTGCTGCAAGACAACCCTGTACAGGATTGCATCTAAGAGAGTACACTTGTGTCTATGACCTTAGGAGAAAGACGTAAAAAAATATGATTGCTGCAGGACTAAAACATGAAAAAGTCAGCGGCATAAGAAACTATTGGCAATTATATTTAAATGCTAAAATCACTTAAATTGCTTTTACACGACGCAAAATGGATTTCGCACGAGGCCATGCATGAGAAATATCAGAAAAATCCCTTGAGAAACGAATCCACAGATCAGACTTGCAGCAAGATACATCTTTGCATGAGAAAAGTTGATGGCCTCGGAATAACCATAATGGTTTTTTAATGTAACAGGATATTTCTTGTACTCGTCCAACAATATCGCAGCACTTTCTGAAAACCGCTCCTTATACAAAACAAAATTTTTAAGTTCTTCATAGTTAATATTTTTTCGCCTGGTTCCACTTCGCACAGCTATATTCTCTGCTCTTCTCATACCTCTCCGGCTGATATATATTGTGGTCACATGTTTAGCAGAGAGCGGCCAATATAATTACTTATTTCGTTCAAAACACTCCTGAAAATAGGACATGCTATTATTTCCTGCTTTCCTGCGAGATCTTCCTTGCACGAGATATTCTCGCATGATATGTAGTACTAGAGTGACATTTTTCACGGGTTTTGCATGTATATTGCGTCGTATAAAAGAAAAGTTTTTTTAGTGAAGGTGATCAAATAGCAAATCAGAACAACATTGATAAATTCACGAATGCTTCAATTTACCTTCGTGTACTCATATTTTGCTATTTCCTAACCCTTAATTTGCTAAAACGTGCCTATTTCTATATAAGTTCACAATTATAACAAAACAATATCCTGAAAAAATTATAACATAATAAAAAATAATGAAAAACTTCCATATTCCTTCTTAAACGAAGAAAACACTGCAAAAACCAAACATATTTTCAAAGCGATAGAAAATCTTATTGAATGAAGCGAAACTCGCTTATTAATGCCAATATTTGCAAGTTGTACATACATACGTCTTGTGAGCTCAAGAAGTGCATAAAAGTAACAGTGTTATTGTAGACAAGTAATCAATAAAATTCGCTGTAATGTATATTCTTACAGTTTTCCATTTTCTCAACACTATTGTAAGTGAATTACGTAATTCACTCTTATTATTTTTAAATTATAATCATCTGCTATTTATGCTTGTTTTGTCAGGGGCAACATAATGTTACAGTTGTCCAAAATACAAGCTATCCGTTATTAAAAAATATATCACTGTACATTTCTTATTAAGCTCGTAAAGTTATTATTCAGTAAACTAATTCCTGAATTATTTTANTACGTAATTCACTCTTATTATTTTTAAATTATAATCATCTGCTATTTATGCTTGTTTTGTCAGGGGCAACATAATGTTACAGTTGTCCAAAATACAAGCTATCCGTTATTAAAAAAATATATCACTGTACATTTCTTATTAAGCTCGTAAAGTTATTATTCAGTAAACTAATTCCTGAATTATTTTAAAAAATATAGCTTAAAACATTTAAGACATAAATAAAACATAAAATCAACTGGAGTTCTGTAGATATAACAAAATACTATTTCCGAAATAACAAAATTTAAGAGTATTCTTTTAATAGTAAGATTTACTTTACATGAATAGAGAATTATATGAAAGAACTGCATTAAATACGTGGAAAATAAAAAGGCTGAGAATACTATCATTCACACAAACTTTATAAATTCAAGCATAAGTGCTAGTCAATAGAGAAGAAACTATTATGTGAATAGTTTCCAGAAATTTTTTTGCAGCCGTATAAATGGGTTATTTAACTATAGTATATTTGATATTTAACTANTGGGTTATTTAACTATAGTATATTTGATATTTAACTAAATACTGTAAAACTTGTAAATAAATTAATTATATATATTTCTTTCCACAACATACAACACCAAGCTAAAAGCATTTTATCCGTGAAAACAGCGTAATAATAAATATAAAAATTACCACGTAAAAATTCTAAAAAAAATAATTTAAAAAAACCAGCGTAAAGTGAGACAAGCAAAATATCTTTTAAAAAGTCAGAAAACATAACATCCAACATATATATGTATATATATATTTATATGTATATATACATATATATATATATCAAAGTTGACAAAAAACTATTCTTTTCTGATGTAAATGGAGAAAAATAGAGCAGCAGAATTNCATATATATATATATCAAAGTTGACAAAAAACTATTCTTTTCTGATGTAAATGGAGAAAAATAGAGCAGCAGAATTCAATGAAAAAGGGAGATGATCTTTGTATATTTAACTAAACAATATAAAATATAATATAATTGACAGTAAGAAAATATTATTTTTACCAAACTGAATGAAAATATCACGAGAAATTAAATACAATTTCATACAAAAATAATTTAAAACCACAGAACAGAGAAAATTAATATACACCTTTTTTTGTCCGAAATGCTTTTTATATTATTATATTGGAAATAATAGTAACTTATTAGAACAAAATTTTGTATGATTTCATCGAAAGCAAAATATAAAAAAATATTAACTTACACAATAGTTTCAAAGTTAATACATTTATATAGTTTTTTATTAATATAAGATATTTATACTTACCCTTCTGAAACAAGTAATTTAATACTAGGAATTCAATTATAATTCTCATAAATATGTATCTGTAAATGTAAATGGTGTTAAAAATATTAATGAAAATGTTAAAAAAAATGTGAAAATGTTTGAATAAAAAAATGTGTATCTCAGTAGACTCTGATAGAATAACTTGATAAAAATGAGCAATTATAAAATTATCCACTAAAAATGTAGAATATCATTATATCCCGTAATGACACTTGGGGTANGATAAAAATGAGCAATTATAAAATTATCCACTAAAAATGTAGAATATCATTATATCCCGTAATGACACTTGGGGTACTACATACATTTCAGGTACTAAGCCTAGTATTGTATAGTTTCGTAATATCGCGCACGTAGTTGTATAGTCTATTGACGGTTTCTTCACACTTTTTGAATCAATCCTTTGGAAAATCATCCCATGNTCGCGCACGTAGTTGTATAGTCTATTGACGGTTTCTTCACACTTTTTGAATCAATCCTTTGGAAAATCATCCCATGCATGATGTGATTGGCTGTTTCCTAAATATGTCATGTAAAACAAGCGTTGTATACGTCTGTTAACATAAAAGGGCCTTATTTTTGGTCAAATTGAACTTTTACTTATATTGTCAATAAATTATAATATATCGTTTATAGTTAATATTAATAAAACAGGGAGAAAATGGGTATGTTGGTAATACTTAGTAATAAATAGTTCTTATGCAAAATAGTATTACAATGAGTGCGCACGAATGTGGTTCATTGTCTATTTGGTGTAATTTTCTAGACTTAGTTAAGCTTTCTTTGCATGAGACGGAGGAGTATCCTGGGAGTAGTATTTTAGCAGGGCTTCAGAAAAGTTGGAAGTAACCGTATATTGACTATAGCAGGTGATTATATTCTAGCCTATTTGCAGTCGTATAGTTTATAAATGTGTACCTTGTCTGCGTTATTACATGTCGGTCGTATGATGGCTCAATGTTTGTTTATGTGGGGCGAGTATCTGTAATATTTAATTTGAACATCGAATTTCAACAACAAAGGTATATGACATTTGTATGATTACTGTATTAAAATCCCTCATTATAACACGGTTTTGGCAATAACAGTGAGAGTTTTAGTTAAAGATACTGCTTTCTTGGCAATGTTCCAAAACTTTCGTGTTTGCGATGCTCTAGAAATAAACAAAATAAAATAACTGATTAGGGACTAAAGTCATTTTTAACATTTCCTTGTTTCACATATGAGTTTCTCACTTGACGACATTGTAGAACATTTTGTGCTATCAAAGAAATTGTTCCTAGCCCTCTTTCTTTTGTAGCATTTCTTTTCGAGAGGGTTTTTAACGATGTCTGTGCAGGTTTTTCCTTCTCTCTTCTTAGTTATATAGACTGCTCGCCTCCCACCAAGGCGAACCGGGTTCAATCCCCGGCCGGGTCACTCCGGATTTTTTGCAAGTTGGAATCGTGCCGGACGATGCCGCTGGTCAGCAAGTTTTCTCGGGGATTTCCCGTTTCCCCCGCCTTTCCATTCCGGAGCTGCTCCATACTCGCCTCACCTCAACCTCATCGGCTCTCAAGACCTCGATGTTAAGACCGCCCAATTCTCTTCACTCACTCACTCTTCACTTTATTCTTTCTGTATCAAACCGTATGGCATGAAACCGTAATTTAATGTTTTACAGATAGGACTACCAGCTTAAAGTATTACAATACATCGTGACAAGTACAGGAGTCAATCGGACTGGCTCTCGATGTTTCTTTGCATACCTTCGCACTGATCCATGAGTTGACGGTTGTATTCAGTATTGCTTACGATTCTACACTGTCGTGATGCACCAGCCATCCACTGTTTTCTCGACGCGAACACATTCACAGATCGCCGAATTCTGACTGTCAGAAACAATACTGCTGCCAAACAGTAGTTCATACTCTCTAAAGCTCTCCCGATTTTTTCCTAACCTACCATAATCTAGTAAGACGTGTTAAGTGTTACGTCTGCGGTATGGGCGGGATGTAAGTANTACGTCACAGTTCTGAAGCCCATGCTCTTACTGCGGAATAGTAATATCACAGCTGAACCAAGTTGAACTCTTCTTGTTAACTAATACCACTGTGTTTAGGGAATTTCTTTTCTTTGTGTGGAATTGTAGCTTTTCTTATTTATTTATGTAGTGTTGAATTCGTGTGTATGTGGCTGTGTTGTGTTTGTGAGTTGCTTGTGTCAGATGTGCGCGTGGCTTTACCACGTCATTCTTGANTAGCACAATGCAGACAAACAAACAGTTACCCCGTCTTGCCTCGCGACCCCGTCTTGCCCCCTGTTCCCCTACGTCACAGTTCTGAAGCCCATGCTCTTACTGCGGAATAGTAATATCACAGCTGAACCAAGTTGAACTCTTCTTGTTAACTAATACCACTGTGTTTAGGGAATTTCTTTTCTTTGTGTGGAATTGTAGCTTTTCTTATTTATTTATGTAGTGTTGAATTTGTGTGTATGTGGCTGTGTTGTGTTTGTGAGTTGCTTGTGTCAGATGTGCGCGTGGCTTTACCACGTCATTCTTGANCGTGTGTATGTGGCTGTGTTGTGTTTGTGAGTTGCTTGTGTCAGATGTGCGCGTGGCTTTACCACGTCATTCTTGACAAGCTGCACTACAGCAAAGCGTGTGCGAGAATGGTTTGCACAACGCCACGAATATGCTCGTTTTCCCACCCCAAACTGAAAAGTTAGAAACATTTGTCCAATTGAGTTAAATTTGTGACAAAATGAAGGATATTCTGCAAGTTGTTGCCTTGGCTCCCGCACACTGGCGTGAGATGCAGTAGCTGCAGCGATACACTCACGCAATTTTGCGCGACACGACGCGATCAGTTGGGAAATAATGAACAACCGAAATGAATTTAAAGATACAAACCAAACGGAAAACAGCGAATCTATATCGAAATTGGTGTAGTATAATTGTTTGGATTTGTTTGGATTTATAACTTCAGTATTTAATAAATTCTACCAATTTAATTTTATTTAATTTTCAATGTCATAAGAGAATTAAATTGATACGATTTTGAACGAAATATTATCCTCGTCCTCGGCCACTGCTAGAAGTAACACAACATCTTGTACAGGTCACAGTCATAAAGAGAGACGGTACTCGCGGCAGGAGCTGATCCAAGGGTCACACTTTGAAGGGGGGGGGGAGTTCATAATGAATCTTAAAATCTCCACGTTAATGTTTTATGTTCTTACTACACTTCACCATGTATATAATACTTAGCATAATTCAATATGAATAAGTTAACATAACATAATTTTACTGTTCAGTATAAAAATAAAAAATTGATATATTGCCACAGCTACCAGAAATGCCTCTCTTGTACTATAAGAAGCTGCAAGCGTGGGGTTAAGGGAGCATGCAAAGCTTAAACAAAGTGGTTGTGGTTGAATTCAAGCATTAACAGTTAATTGATAGATAAGTTATCAGGAAGAGCGGTCGCACCCCCCTCCCCCTTTATATGTGGCCCAAATAAGTGTTAAAGATGGCACTCATATCTGGTAGCTTCTACCAGCTACCTACATTGCGGAACAGTCAATAAATATAAACTGAAAATCTGCATAAAACAAATTTGTAGAAAATTCTAAAATTTAAAATGGCGCACAGCAAACCCTTTTCACACTATAATTAGCAGAAAAAAACCTAAAACGTTTGGAGGCATTCCAATGCAAAAAATATAAATACACAAGAAAGTAAGGCTGACTTAGTGGGAGGATTGCATGAAATTTCTTACATAAAATCATGTTTTTATATTAATCAAAACATTTAATTATTTTCCCTGTAACAAAAACACACAAATATCTTCGTATATTTAATGTGTAACAAAATCACATTGGCATTACACATTCCAAAATAGCTTAATTTGGTAATCTTATAAAATGAGGATTGGTAAGACTGATGTCACAGCGAATTCTACGTCCGTCTGTCTCAAGTCCGTCAGCACTCAAGCCCAAGCAAATAAAAAACAAAGCAATCCTTGCCATTGTATTTTTATAATTCCGTTGCGAATTTTTCTAGTAATTTTCTGCGAATGGCAATTCTAACTACTCAAGCCATCTGGGTAGAACATTAAAACTGGCTAGCAATGAACAATGGCCCGTAGCCCACATAAATCACGCTATCAAATGCCTCTCGTTACACTTCACATTCTTGTATTTGAGCACTTCTCTACTCACAGTGGCCACATGTAGCGGTGGTGTTCGCTAGACCACGTAGCAGCTGACCGCGCATCGTGTGACTGGTGCTCTGTGCTGAGGTTGGTGCTCTGCAACTCGTGCATTCACATGTCCAGTTTGAGCTTGATGGCAGAGGTGGTACGACAGCTGTATTGTGTTCATGCCAGACAGCAAGAATCACTAAACGTTTTCTCTTCCAACGACACTGTTTGCTCATATGTCCCCACGTCATCATCAAATGAATAGAAAACTATAAGATAGACGACGCTTGTTTGATTTTGAAAACCTCTCAATTACATGATAAGGATTTACTGGTATGTCTAATGCACATGAAGAAGTGACAGGCCTTCTAGTCTTCTCTCCATCATCGTAGTTCGTAGCCATGTTTTGGTGCGACATAGTGTAGAGAATGCCCTCTCTGAACTGGCATTGCTGACAGGAAGTGTGTAAAGTGTATGAAGCAGTGTGTGACTCATCTCGTGTGTGTCCCTATCACAAAGTACAAGTGCATCAAGAATTGTTTTCGAAAGTTCCACACAACGAGCTTTTTCATTTCCAGGTCTGCTGCTAGTGAGAAATTTCACCTTTCAACTTCATTAGTTGAGAATTTTTGGTGCCCTCTGAAAATGGAAAAAAAAGTGGTTCATAAGGGACTGAACTGAATAGTTTATTTACTTCAAAGTCTTATCCACAATAACTCTTGGAAATAAAATCAGAATTTGAAAAACATGAAGAACTTTAGGAGAGAATCTTGTCTTCAGATCACGCAAGATATTGTCCAGGAGTGGTATGAATACAGAAACCCTGTAATAATCCTCCAATTATTTAGACTGCATTGGGTAGTTGCTGCAATGAACCTGTAGCCCAACAGTCCTTGGCTTACGAAGCTCGACATTAAGTTTCGCTGCAATGTTCTCTACCTGAACATTAACTGCTCTGAAATATTCATCAGCATTAATGTGTCTACTCTCCAAAACAGAAATAACATTCTTATTTTGTCGGAGGCCTGTTGAATGTCAAGAAATTCTTTTTGAAGAAGTTTGCTAAAAGGAAGAGTGACGGCCAGCACATCACTCAGGCAGAATACCGGAAATAGAACCTGGCTATCACACAAAGCAGATACTAGTGATGCCGCTTTTCCAGCCACACATGTGTCCCTCCAGCCAGAAATATTCTCAAGGGCCTCTATAATTTCAGGCAAATCAACAGTAAATTTAAGTACACAATCATGCCTTTCAACCCATTTTGTGTCGGACAAATTCGAAAGTTTNGATACTAGTGATGCCGCTTTTCCAGCCACACATTTGTCCCTCCAGCCAGAAATATTCTCAAGGGCCTCTATAATTTCACAGGCAAATCAACAGTAAATTTAAGTACACAATCATGCCTTTCAACCCATTCTGTGTCGGACAAATTCGAAAGTTTCGTTCCAAGAAACTGAAGAGGAGTTTTACTACATTTTGGGAAAGAAAAGAAGGATTGAACCTCCTTCATAACACCCACTGCATTTTCAACAACTTGAATGTTTGAAGACTTTGATAGAATAGTTGAGTTTGAGGTCGTCAATGTTAGCCGGCAATGGTGGACGAAACACTTGATCCTTTATGTACCCCCATAGAAAAAAATTGTACAGGGTAAGATCCGGGCTTCTTGGGGGCTAGTGATGAAGAACCTGGTCACCAGCTGCTCCTCGACCAATCCAGCGTTGCGGCGACGTCTCTTTCAGGTATCCGCGAACAGCTGGGTGCCAATGGGGGGTGCACCGTAAAGTAAACATCAGACCGTCCTCTTCACATTGACGTGTCGAATGCGAGCTCGCTACCCCCTCACCACCTCAAGCCGAGAGTTACGAACGCCATTCAAACCGTAACACCGGACATGCTGACAAGAGTGTGGAACGAGTTGGATTATCGCGTGGATGTCGTTCGGGCCGCTCATGGTGGTCACATTGAACATTTAAGAATGTGTGGTAAACAAACTTCACGGTTCCACTGTTCATTTGATTGGTCAATCAAGGTTGTAGGTTGTTTGATTTTGATATTATAGACCTTCAAAGTTGGTGTTTTATTTTATACTCAACCGGTATGTTGTACATCACAAGCGTTTTAAACTTGCGTTAACACAACAGTACCTTAGTTTTGGATAAATTGTACTTTTTCTTGCATTTTATATTGAAATTATAGTATTTAATTAAAAATTAATATAAATAAAAACAGGGTTGAAAATAGGCGTGTTGGCAAAGTGTAGTAATAATAAGTTCTTATGCGAAATATTATTACACTGAGAGTGCACGAATTTGGTGCATTACTCATTTGGTGCATTACCCATTTGGTGTAATTTTCTAGACGCGGTTAAGCTTTGTTTGCATAATGCGTAGGAATATCCTGNTGAAATTATAGTATTTAATTAAAAATTAATATAAATAAAAACAGGGTTGAAAATAGGCGTGTTGGCAAAGTGTAGTAATAATAAGTTCTTATGCGAAATATGATTACACTGAGAGTGCACGAATTTGGTGCATTACTCATTTGGTGCATTACCCATTTGGTGTAATTTTCTAGACGCNTTACACTGAGAGTGCACGAATTTGGTGCATTACTCATTTGGTGCATTACCCATTTGGTGTAATTTTCTAGACGCGGGTTAAGCTTTGTTTGCATAATGCGTAGGAATATCCTGGACGTGATCTTAAGCAGGGCTTCAGAAAAGTTAGAAGTNGGTTAAGCTTTGTTTGCATAATGCGTAGGAATATCCTGGACGTGATCTTAAGCAGGGCTTCAGAAAAGTTAGAAGTAACCGCGAGTGGACTATAGAGCCAATGTTCCGACTGGCAAGGAGAAATGTCCTATACGTCGTCCGTTCGCTGCAAACAGGGGACTGCTATGAATACGAGGCATTGACGCGTGTGGTGTGTATAATACCCTAAACGCGTGATCTACGCATATTGACTGTGGGGATTGACTACTAAGGTAAACCAACAGACTGGACTTCAATGCGTCAAATTATATTCCAACAAAGTCACATATCATTGATTTTTTGCAGCCTGCCAAGTAAAATTACTAATTTCGTCCCTTCAAGTTGTAATGTATAGATTCGCATCATCAATGTAGGCTACTACAGCCCTGTGCATACGGTAATCATCTATTACTGATCGCGTGTTTTCGCCGCGATTAAGGTCCGTATGTACCATATAACCTGCCCTCACCGATGCTCCATCGTTGTATTGTCTCACAACACTGGCGCCTCAGTTCTCAACACCTCGAGGTTACTTCTTTACGCACTACTTTCAAATGGCCACAACTCAACCAAGCGGTGAGATTTCAGTGGTTCTTACCATCGAGGTCTTGAAAGNATTTCAGTGGTTCTTACCATCGAGGTCTTGAAAGCCGATGAGGGTGAAGTGAGGCGGGTGTGAAGCATCATCAAAATGCAAGGGTGGAAAGCGGAGGAAGCGGAAGATCCGCCGACCGGTGGCATAATTCGGCACGATTCACACATGCAAAAATCCGGGAGCGATTCCGGCGGGAATCGAACCTGTTTCGCCTAGGTGGGAGGCGAGTCGTCTGACCACTACACCACCACGTCCCCTCGACGGGGCGACCACAGCGCCATTTCATTAAAATGGCAGATGTACGTAATTCAACTGCTCATGAGTGAATGCATGTTCATAACTATTATCAGACACTATAAAATCTTCACAAGTTTTAAAGTGCAGAACATTTGACATGGTAGGTTTTTTTCAGTTTAAAGTCGTCACAATACTTACGTCATTTTGCTGCCCCTTCGAGAAAACACCACGAACGACAAGCTACCCAGTCAACAAAACAGCCTTGTGGAGGTGGGGAATGTATTGCTTCTGCGAAAGAAGTCGCTTGCTCGCCGAGAGCTCGTAAAAGTCCCGCGGGTGGGAGGTGAGCAAAGCTGCTGGCTGTAAATAACGCAACGTAGAGGTGGCATTCCAGCGGGACCTGCTCCCAGAGACTGACGGGGCAGCATGGCGCCGGGAGCCGGTCCTCGGTGCACCTCCGGGCCAGCCAATGCCTCTCAGTGATGTCAGACCTACCATTTTCATGGTGCGTGTACCATAATTAAACCACGCACCATAATCTAACTATAATAAACATATGAAACCTATGCATCTAATAACTTAAAAGTATAANCATAATTAAACCACGCACCATAATCTAACTATAATAAACATATGAAACCTATGCATCTAATAACTTAAAAGTATAACATAAGATAATAAGTTTAAGTCGAAAGCCGAACCCCTATGATTTATCTGCGAAATAGAGGTTGAACTTTCGGAAGCTTCACGAACAGTATATCGAGATCGAAATGTATCAATTTTCTTCGGGTTTCTGGCGATGTTCCGTAGTTGTTCCCCTTTAGTTTGCGATTGCATCGTTTATTGTTGTAAGTCAGGTTGTGTTCTGTATTATGTGCTGGTAATCTGGCCTATTTTAGTTAACAAACACATTCCATTGCTGTGCAGGCAGGGGTGTTTGAATTGCATATTTCATAAAGGTGGAATAATTATGTTGTAATTTTCAAACCAGGTGATCTTTCAGTTTATTTTATTTCATATATATTTTTTTTTTTTTGTATTTGATNCATAATTAAACCACGCACCATAATCTAACTATAATAAACATATGAAACCTATGCATCTAATAACTTAAAAGTATAATAACATAAGATAATAAGTTTAAGTCGAAAGCCGAACCCCTATGATTTATCTGCGAAATAGAGGTTGAACTTTCGGAAGCTTCACGAACAATATATCGAGATCGAAATGTATCAATATTCTTCGGGTTTCTGGCGATGTTCCGTAGTTGTTCCCCTTTAGTTTGCGATTGCATCGTTTATTGTTGTAAGTCAGGTTGTGTTCTGTATTATGTGCTGGTAATCTGGCCTATTTTAGTTAACAAACACATTCCATTGCTGTGCAGGCAGGGGTTTTGAATTGCATATTTCATAAAGGTGGAATAATTATGTTGTAATTTTCAAACCAGGTGATCTTTCAGTTTATTTTATTTCATATATATATATTTTTGTATTTGATTTCATTAGTGTAAGATTCAAAACGACTGTTGTGTAATGAAACATAAAATTGTGATTTTACGCATTTGTTAGAAATGTGCCATAATTGTGTGCCAGTGTACCATTATTTTGAATGCACTGACGATCTAACATCCCTGATGGCTCTTCGCCACTGCCGATTCCAAGGCGCCAGGCGATGTGCGCTCGCTACTGCAGCTGGCGGGGACTGTGCCGAAGATACAGGTGGGTCGTTGCAGCTGTTTTTCGCGCCTGTCACAAACTATGCTTACTTCTACTACAGGTTGGGAAGATCGATGTTAAAAAGTTGGCAACCAAACATTTTCGCCTCTAGGTAAGCGCTAGTGTCGCCTGTGTACCAGGTTTTCTTTATTTTCTACGTAAAAAGACAGTATAATTGTAATAATCACAAATCAAATATAAAATAACTTCGTAACTAAATAAAACCTTTCTCTTTTATTATCCATGTACATAAAAATTTTAATTAAAGGTCACCTTTTGTAACACTACGGGCCTAGCGACGGAAATTTTCCCTATGCCAAGCTTTCCCATAAGAAATCACGTTTTGTTCCTAAACTGAGTTTAATTAACCTTACTCAAACGAATACTGATAAAGAATTGTATCTGATACGAAGTTTCTGATACTTTCGGTATCAGATACAGGAATTCCAGAGTACGTCGCTAGTCGCTATATGCTATTCGTCAATCTCTCGTGTAGTCTTGTCCGTGCATGTGGTCAAGTAAACGTAATCGGGTACGCGTGTTATCAAGTACACTTATTCAGTGATCAAGTACGTGTTTTGGTTTGGCGTACTGCGTGGTTTCTGTTACAGTGAAATAAAGTAAGGACGAAAAAAAGAAAACAGAAAAAAAGACTTTATTTGTGCTGAGATTTTTTTACACGGGATAATGAATTTGCGATATGTAAATTATTTTAATTATTTAACTGAAAACTAAGTTATTAATTATATTTTTTTTACGAAAACACTCAACTGCGCAGTCACTAAATCTAAAATAAAAAACTGAATATATACTTAACCGTGCATAAAAAAAATTGAAATTGCATCAGTATTACATGGACCAGCCCAGCATCTTTCACAAGTGGGTGCTAGATATAGAGTTATAAAAGGTCGATGCTCCATGACCCGCCTCTAGTTGAAGCACACCTGCACACACAAAAACCACTCATCACGCGCGAACAGTCACAAACCTTACCAGTCTAACCAACACTACGAACCTCTACGATTAACATGTAATCTCACTAATTACCGCGTGGGGCAGTCGTGCTGTTCAGCGGGTTTTCTCCCGTTTCCCCCCGCCCTTGCATTCTGGCACTGCTCCTTACCGACCTCGCTTGCTTCAACCTCATCGACTCTCACGACCTCGATGTTACGAGCCGCCCCAAACTCTCCACTCCAATAATTACCGCGTAACAACACTTCCACTCCATTTTTCAAATACCAAAATTAGTAAACGTTTTTTTTTCTGTGTTTCAGACTGTTGGCTGGCATCTATAGGACAGATTGTGCCGTGGTGTGTGGCGTGGTTGTTAATTATATGTTGGTTCTCAAAAATATGCAATACTTAATCAAAGCTTGAGAATGATTCAGCGTGTGAATTCAGTTTAAATCACAATAATAATCAATCATGCTCAATGTGGCAGAAATTACCTCAGTGTCTGGTAAATAAATAAACAAACTCAGTGTCCATAAGTTATGTTGTAAAATCAAAAATCACCCGAACGTCAAAACATTATTACTGTGGACACTTACGTAATATGATTTTTTTTTTGCTACCATAATGCCAGACACTATTAAGCCACTATTAATATTTAATTGTTTGGAAGTTTTACTTGACAAACGGGAACCCCACACNTTTTGCTACCGTAATGCCAGACACTATTAAGCCACTATTAATATTTAATTGTTTGGAAGTTTTACTTGACAAACGGGAACCCCACACGTACATTTTACCTAGGAACTGATTCTAGTAATATTTTACTGATTATATTTTTGACTAGTTATTAACTGTCCAGAGGTAGATATAAATATAATAATAAAAAAAAAAGTATCACATTTTAGTTTAAACTAAATATTTTAACTAAACAAATTGAATGTGTAGACAATAAACAATTGACTTACGGATAAAATATTCAATTAATAATTGCTATATTCATAAATGAGATAAATCACAATGGTGAAATACTTAAGGCCCTGGAAGCCTTGAAAACCTTGGAGTGCACCCCGTAAAATCTATTTAACTTTAATTTGAAATACAAATGCGAATTTTATTTTACTTGACCAATGAATCGCATTAAAAAATGCATAAATGACAGATAAATATTCCAATCATATTTTACGTCACAAACGTTATAAGGAATGATTTCCAGAAATCATGACGTAGTTACGTAGCGACGTGGTCCAGATGATACCAAGATTAACAAAAATGTTCCATGAAGCTAGCACTTAGCTGATACTTCTCCATGAGAAGTCGTGCAGCCGGAGATAAAACCGCTCCGGACGGCAAATAAAGAGAAGCCGGGCAAGTAGTTCTCAAACGAAGTAAGTACTTGAAAACTTGAATAGTTAAAAACTTGAATTGAAACATCGGATGATACTGCGTCCAAAATCATAATCCCCCTGGAACACACAAAGAAAAATAATCGCTATAATTAATTACTTGTTTCATAGTCAATAAAACATGGCACGTACTACCGGAGAAAGACTGATGCTGTACTCATCCATCTCGGAGGGAGGGGAATAAACTGCTTACATATTAACTCTAAAAAGAAACTTATTTCCTAATTTCTACACCACATGACGTGAATAAAAAAACACGATAACTCTAAGTTCCCGCCGGAAATCTCCTTACACATGGGAGCACATGCCAAACATGTCATGTTGTCTTCAAGTCGGATCGAAGAGTGAGGCAAAAAACTGTTTGCGGCGGCGGAAGCATACAAAATTGCGCGTTGTGCGTGGCCACAAAGGTTACAGAATTTAGTTCGGTGGCCATTCTTATAGAGCGCTGGGGGTACCGAAAACGGTCCATTACTACACACAACTGTTCTACAGCAACAAATTACATGCGTTGCACCTCCGGAAAGTAGCGCGGACAAGGTACAGGCTTCAGAAATGCAAGCCTTCAACTAACATCCGCTTGCAAGCTGAGATGTCTACAGCAAGCGACGTCTTCCTGCCAGGCTCGGCAGTGAAGTTAACTCTGTACTAACTCCAATGCCTGAATACAAGACTGAAATAAAAATTTCTCAAATAACTTAACTGCCCTAAAACTGTAATAAAGCAGTATTGGGCTAGACTTTACCAACATACTGACACAATGATGAATTAGACAAAAATACCAAAATATATTAAATTAGATAAAATATGAAAATAATGTGGCGCGAAATTTTGGAAAACATTTACAACGGCAGAAGATGTTCAGTTCTGTTCCGCCCCACCAGAGCCATAGGCATACGATGCGACCATGGTTATATTTCAGCAGCGTCCCCACCCATTTCATACCACCCCGCATTGGAATGAAAGAGCGGGGGAAACGGGAGATCCCGAGAAAACCCACCGCCCAGTGGCGTCGTCCGGCACGATTCCCACTAGCAAAAATCCGAAGTTAACCGGCCGTGGATTGAACCCGGTTCGGGTAGGCGAGCAGTCTAACCGCTCAACTACCGTGTTTGTAATTTATTTACGCAATGTCAGTGCAGTATTTTTTTTAAAGCTACAATAATTGTATTTAGAAGTTGTAAGATCTTAGAGCCTTGACTTCAGATTTCGTCCGTAAGAATTCGTTTTCGCTATTGGAGTTGCAGGTCCTTGTCCTCGTGGTGGGTGATCCGCCGCACGGCTTTCCCAACAGGCCCCGATGCTGCAACCACCTCAGCCCACGCCGTTAACGAATTGCACGCAGGCGAGAAAATACTAGCCGCTCCGCGGGCGCGAATGATTTAGAGGCGAAGCTCCGGAACATAAAACATCTGTTGAGACATTGCCGACGACACGGCTCACTGCAGGCCCGAGCCTAGCTGGTGCAGCCACGGGCCAGCAAACCTGTTCGTACAAATGCTACGGCGTGGGTGGGGCGGAGATCAGTGTGCAAAGGCGCTTCCAGGACTGCGGGGGAAATGATTTTCTGACACACGCCAGCAGGAATAGCTAGTTTCTTGTTCAGGTATGCCTCTTTCATAGGGCGCGGTTACATCTAAGGATAGATTTGATAAGTGGCACACCTACCTGACGCTTGAATTGCATTGCAGTGTGTTTGAAATCCAGGCTTTTTTTTTTAAAGAAACTATTAAACGTGCGCCCAATGTGCTGATCTACGAAAAGAATACGCATTTCAGACTATACCTATCGATTAAATTTAATACATCACGCACATTGGAAATATAATTTTGGAACGTTTCAACATAGCTAAAATGGCATTTTAAAACCCTGTATTTCAAAATAATTGGGTTAGATGCATACAGNTTTGGAACGTTTCAACATAGCTAAAATGGCATTTTAAAACCCTGTATTTCAAAATAATTGGGTTAGATGCATACAGCTAGAGGAGACGCATTGAACTTGTTAGATACTTTCCGCAATAAAATTAAATGGTGACCGCTTAAATTCTCATAGGTACACGCAGAATGGCAAGAACGATGTACGCCTGTTCAGAGACTTACGGTGTCATCCTTGTCGATCGAGTGCTTCTCGGCCTAAGCGGCAGAAAACAGCTNCTTACGGTGTCATCCTTGTCGATCGAGTGCTTCTCGGCCTAAGCGGCAGAAAACAGCTACAGGTAGGTGGTGAATACGTTGCGGCAATTATTTTTAAACGCGTTCAATTAAATTGTTACCAAATTGAACATTTTCTCATGATTNCGGTGAATACGTTGCGGCAATTATTTTTAAACGCGTTCAATTAAATTGTTACCAAATTGAACATTTTCTCATGATCACACCTCTGTATCTGAATGCCAGCAAAAGTAAATCCTTGCCTCAAATATCACGGCCCCGTTATTATATTTATAATTTCTTCCAACACTTATGAATGTTGAGATTTTAAAATTTTAGTATAGTTCGCTATCTGACCTGCGAGGTGTCTGGTAACTGGAGACTGCATGTGTTCAAGCTTCCATGTCGTTTTCACAATCTACATAGTGTCAGAGCCTAAGTCAACTTGAGTGGGAAGAACTGTGTTAGCATTTCCACAGGCTTGCACCTACTTGGCGTCAGGTAACTGGAGTTAACTAAATATGGGAAAGAGAATGAGTCAGCAGGCTTCACGAGCAAGCAATGATCCATCCAGAATGGTATAGAAGGGGTGGTGGACAGCGGAGAGGGGGGAACTGATGTAAAAGTGGAGGAGAAAGCTCATAGTATTNGAATGGTATAGAAGGGGTGGTGGACAGCGGAGAGGGGGGAACTGATGTAAAAGTGGAGGAGAAAGCTCATAGTATTTGTTGTGACCTTACTTTCATCATATTATGTCTGCAAAGTTCTTGCCTGAATGTGTAGCCATTTACTCCGATATTACTGTGGGCTACTGCAGAGTTCGCTTCCGGATACCTGGTATGCCAGAGTGAATAGAAAACTGCGATAGACTTGAGTACTGGGTTGCATGCAATGTGGAAGACATTTCCTCTGTGGAATCAGTGATTTGTGACTTCAATGTCTGCCCAGTTTATCATTTGCGACTAGACAGCCAGCTTCCGACTACGCTGCTTAGCTTGGCGAGTGCAGCACGAGTAGGAAATTGAGACTGCATTCCGTAGTACTAGCAGCACTGCATACAAATTGGGACGGCCAAAGAGCAATGAAGTACAGGGCATGTTAGTTTGAACAATCACGTGCTCACCACTTACACACACATTACTATGTATACATAAATTTAATGTATTTACTTATTATATACATTCTATTTTTTCTTATATTTTCTTAAATTCTATATTTTCATTTCCCTGTTGTTGCAAATCATGGATATCAGCCAACAGTCTCATATTATATAACCCTGATCCTTCAGTTCATTGANATTTCCCTGTTGTTGCAAATCATGGATATCAGCCAACAGTCTCATATTATATAACCCTGATCCTTCAGTTCATTGATGATTGAAGATATCTCAACAATGTGTGAGAGATATCTGCATTTTTGCGGGTCAATAAAATGTCTGAGCCTTTCAACCAAGTCATTGGGTTCTTCATAAAATAAGTAGCTCGACTTAACTAGTTTCTTCACAGAAGGTTCACGATACATTTCTGCATGTATGTTAATTTCATCTCTATCATCATAATAATTAAAGACAGGGACGCCATTGTAATCACATTCTTCATAACTATCAGTACATATGTCGGGACCACTACATTCGTCACCTTCATCAGTACTGCGCTCAGAGTCGTTGTTTTGGTAATGAACGGGTTTGAGTAATTTCTTGTATTCCTNTTTGGAACGTTTCAACATAGCTAAAATGGCATTTTAAAACCCTGTATTTCAAAATAATTGGGTTAGATGCATACAGTTAGAGGAGACGCATTGAACTTGTTAGATACTTTCCGCANAATGGCATTTTAAAACCCTGTATTTCAAAATAATTGGGTTAGATGCATACAGCTAGAGGAGACGCATTGAACTTGTTAGATACTTTCCGCAATGAAATTAAATGGTGACCGCTTAAATTCTCATAGGTACACGCAGAATGGCAAGAACGATGTACGCCTGTTCAGACACTTACGGTGTCATCCTTGTCGATCGAGTGCTTCTCGGCCTAAGCGGCGGAAAACAGCTACAGGTAGGCGGTGAATACGTTGCGGCAATTATTTTTAAACGCGTTCAATTAAATTGTTACCAAATTGAACATTTTCTCATGATCACACCTCTGTATCTGAATGCCAGCAAAAGTAAATCCTTGCCTCAAATATCACGGCCCCGTTATTATATTTATAATTTCTTCCAACACTTAAGAATGTTGAGATTTTAAAATTTTAGTATAGTTCGCTATCTGACCTGCGAGGTGTCTGGTAACTGGAGACTGCATGTGTTCAAGCTTCCATGTCGTTTTCACAATCTACATAGTGTCAGAGCCTAAGTCAACTTGAGTGGGAAGAACTGTGTTAGCATTTCCACAGGCTTGCACCTACTTGGCGTCAGGTAACTGGAGTTAACTAAATATGGGAAAGAGAATGAGTCAGCAGGCTTCACGAGCAAGCAATGATCCATCCAGAATGGTATAGAAGGGGTGGTGGACAGCGGAGAGGGGGGAACTGATGTAAAAGTGGAGGAGAAAGCTCATAGTATTAGTTGTGACCTTACTTTCATCATATTATGTCTGCAAAGTTCTTGCCTGAATGTGTAGCCATTTACTCCGATATTACTGTGGGCTACTGCAGAGTTCGCTTCCGGATACCTGGTATGCCAGAGTGAATAGAAAACTGCGATAGACTTGAGCACTGGGTTGCATGCAATGTGGAAGACGTTTCCTCTGTGGAATCAGTGATTTTTGACTTCAATGTCTGCCCAGTTTATCATTTGCGACTAGACAGCCAGCGTCCGACTACGCTGCTTAGCTTGGCGAGTGCAGCACGAGTTGAAACTGTGACTGCATTCCGTAGTACTAGCAGCACTGCATACAAATTGGGACGGCCAAAGAGCAATGAAGTACAGGGCATGTTAGTTTGAACAATCACGTGTTCACCACTTACACACACATTACTATGTATACATAAATTTAATGTATTTACTTATTATATACATTCAATTTTTTCTTATATTTTCTTAAATTCGATATTTTTATTTCCCTGTTGTTGCAAATCATGGATATCAGCCAACAGTCTCATATTATATAACCCTGATCCTTCAGTTCATTGATGATTGAAGATATCTCAACAATGTGTGAGAGATATCTGCATTTTTGCGGGTCAATAAAATGTCTGAGCCTTTCAACCAAGTCATTGGGTTCTTCATAAAATAAGTAGCTCGACTTAACTAGTTTCTTCACAGAAGGTTCACGATACATTTCTGCATGTATGTTAATTTCATCTCTATCATCATAATAATTAAAGACAGGGACGCCATTGTAATCACATTCTTCATAACTATCAGTACATATGTCGAGACCACTATATTCGTCACCTTCATCAGTACTGCGCTCAGAGTCGTTGTTTTGGTAATGAACGAGCTTGAGTAATTTCTTGTATTCCTCTAAATATTTTGCAGTACATTTTTTATATTTCATGCAAAATAACAACCCATATTGTTCTCGACTCCCATGGGTTACATAATTGTTCACTCATATAATTTTGCTAGGCAAAAACTTAATTTTCTTGGGTCCGAGAAACCATGTACCATTATGCTTATACACACTACATGCTGTTATGTGTAGGTTGTGAGATACCTCTGGGCCAGAGTACAGGGTTCGAATCCATGTTTCTTCTGCTCCAACTTCAAGTTGTCATTATATTCAGCAGCATGNACGGGTTTGAGTAATTTCTTGTATTCCTATAAATCCTCTTCAGTATATTTTAAAATGGTATCACGCAAAATAACAACTCATATAGTCCTCGACTCCCATGGGTTATGTAATTGTTCACTCGTATAATTTCGCTAGGCAAAAACTTAATTTCCTTCGGTCCGAGAAACCATTTACCATTATGCTTATACACACTACATGCTGCATTGTTATTCTGTGATGTGTAGGTTGCGAGATATCTCTGAGCCAGAGTACTGGGTTCGAATCCATGTTTCTTTTGCTCCAACTTCAATATGTCATTATATTCAGCAACATTTTTACGCTTTTGCTTTGTTGATATCGTCAATCCGTCATTTGTAAAATATTTCCATTTCCATTTATTTTTCACAGCAGCAGCACCAACAGTCTTGGTTGGAGTCCACATTTTCATTCTCTTCGTCATGACAAGTTGTAACTACTTCGTTTTTCATTTTACATGCTAGC
>NQII01002715.1:27941-116072 GCA_002778355.1 Clitarchus hookeri | reverse complement strand
TTTACGCTTTTGCTTTGCAGATGTCAATTCATCATCTGTAAAATACTTCCATTTCCGTTTATTTTCACAGCAGCAGCACCAACAGTCTTGGTTGGAGTCCACATTTTCATTCTCTTCGTCATGACAAGTTGTAACTACTTCGTTTTTCATTTTACATGCTAGCAGTGCATGTTTGTCGTTTACAACTTCTGCAGTTCCGTATGGCTCGCACTTCTCATAGTAAATTTCTGCAACACTTTTATTTCCTTGATCTCCCACTGTTTTGAAACACGGTGCAGGCTAAGTTAATGTTATGGGCGCTCGAATCAGAAATAGTTTACTCGACGAATCAGTAGGAAGGCTAGCCACATTCTTCTCTTGTGGCAATAAGTGCAGTGCATGCTGTCTCGAGTCAAGCAAAGGTGCATTGCCAATACATGTACTCGTNAAAGGTACATTACCATTACACATACCAGCGTGTCTCTTTAAATTATCGCTTCTATCAAATGTCGCACCACAGATTAGTACATTTTTGTATTCTGGAGGCTGGCTTCTTTGAACATTTACTATTTTCATGTCGCCGTGCATTGAAACTTCTATTGAAGGTCTTGGCACAGTGACAACATTGTTTTCCATTAATTTCTCGGCATTGGGAGAAGGTATATCCATAGAGGTAAGCTCCACAATAGACGTTGTACAATCATTGGCTTGCATCGTCTTTAAGCATATGTGAGTTCACACACTTGTACTTCTGCACAGTGCTGACTCCACAGTGCTTACTCCTCAGTTGCGACTCATCAGCGCTGACTCCTCAGTTGTTCGATTCCCGACGTGGTCGGTCCCGGATTTTCGCATGTGGGAATCGTGTGGGTATTCTCCGGGATCTCCCGTTTCCCCCACCCTTGTATTCCGGCACTGCTCCACACTCACCTTGCTTCACTCGCCCTCATCGGCTGTCGAGACCTCCATGTTAAGAGCCGCCCAAATATCTTCACTCACTCACTCAGGGTGTATCCATTGCGGCGCCTGGGGGCAGTTCACGTGCTGGTTGGTAGTTCTCCTTGAGAAGTCGGGTTGGCCCACGCGCAACACGGCTCAGGTTTCTGATGGTCGCTTGAGATGCAGCTGCGACGCATCCGGCACGTAAAGCCTCGTCCACGATCGGCGTGCTAACATAGGCATCGCACAGAGAAGTGTATACGCTATTATTCACGATTTATTCACACCTTATGAAACAAATCTTTTAAAAAAAAATCCCCCATGTATGGCATGCTTTACGAGCGTTTTATAATGGTGTTTACATTTCACAAATTTTTTAACGCTCTTCTTTTGGTGGTTGAAATCATGAACATACTTCCGTTCTGTTTTCTAGGAGGGTAATAGGGAGGGAAAAATGCAATTTGCGAGACTAGCGGGAAGGGCCTTAAATATCAATGGGCCAGGATGCGAGGATTCCAGAGATTAAAATATGTGGAGTTTTGAGGTTTTACAACTCGCGATATTTCGGGAGTATACCTGTAGTGCTTTTTTTATAATCTTGTCTTATGAATTATTTTTGGGCAGACGAGGGACTAGTTCAAACCGAAACAAAGCAGGGGAAGACTCGGCTATTCCCAGTCCTTATTGAAGTTCTGCAAAAATGTTAGAAAGCTATACTGTGAAGGCTGTTATGTAGTTAGTTATCTGACCATTAAAACGTCTCACACGCCTGTCTGAAGTTGTCTTGCAGTCAGAAAGTAAGACTAGGGCTACATATCATTGGGTCCCATTGTAAGATTCTTCTCAGTAACAACAAAATATTGAGGTAGTGAACAGTAATACTTTTCTCGGCTGTTCACGATTAATTGAGCACTTTTGAAATCAACCATTCAAAAATGTCACTGCCACTACCTGCATGTATTTTTAACGGACTCACTGAGTGGCATACGCCCAGTAAAGTTGGTAACGATGGAGAGAAAGTGGTTTCATACCTTAACGTAGAACTAAAAGCGTTAGGTTAACATTTTTAAATACTGAAATTATTTCTTCTGTTTTTTTTTTTGCCCACATAAATGTAAGAATAAGCAAGTTTGCAAAAAGTTACTTCTCTAATAATTTCACAGTTTCACTTGATCGACGTATGAATAAAGTGATCAGACCCATGTCAGTGTTAATTGTACGTATGGCGGAAGAAAACACAATGTGCACACAAGTAGATCTTAAAACTTTGATTGCGGTACAGATTTACGGTCAAAATAAGACATCCTAGAAGTAAGGCACATATATGCACGGCTGCATGACCATCAGCTCTGTTAGTCTCTCCAATCCCATTTACAACCTTCGTATTGTTTTAGACAACACCGAACACGCGTACTATACTGTACATCGTTCATTACTGGCCGGCTCTCGACCAGTATAATGTCGAGTTGAAAGTGACCCAATCAAAAGTTCTTTTCTACGTATAGTAATGTACAATTCATCCAGTTTATCTAAGTAATGTTACCTTTGAGTGTTGATGACGTAATATTACGCTGAAGAGAACCTTATGAACACCGCTGACGAAGTGATATTTCATCGCCAGTGTCTTAAGAAAATGTATATGTCGTAATGTTACAGCGAACTTTATACAAAGCAGTTAAATTTAGGCGACGTAATATTCGTCGGCAGCACCCAGAGTGTTAAGCACGGCTTCCAAAAGTGCTCAATTAACCGAGAACAGCAGTTTATTTCAATTTTAAGCCTGCAGTTGAGGAGCGAAGAGGAAAAGAAACTTCCTAGGAGCGTTCCGGCATTTTACTGAGATGTGAATGACAATGCGAAATCCTTCCATTGCCCACCTTCGACCTGTCCTTGACATTAACTCGCACGCAAGGTAAGAAACGCTGTCACGGCCTTGCTCTTTTCTCTTTACATCAGTGACAGAATCTCCCTAACGACTTTTGATATAGTCCATCCATTGTTACTTCTGACTTGTCTCAAGCTCTGCTAAAGTTCTACTTTCAGGATAGTATTCTGCGCCATGCAGACAAAGCTTAACCGAGTCTAGAAAATTACACTAAAGGGACAATGCACTTTACTCGTCCGCAATAAGCAAAGCAACGTTATGCACGATAACTATTTTTTACTAGCCATTATCAACAGACATATTTTTCCCTTGGTTTATTCATATTAATTATAAATTTAATATCATTTATTGATAAAATACAAGTAAATGTTCAATTTGACCAAAAGGAAGGTATTTGTATGTTAACGCAAGTATAAAACGCTTGTGATACACGACATATCATATATGGGGTGATTTTTCGAAGGTTGTATTCAAAAAGTGTGAAGAAACCGCGATTAGATATTCTCAATATTGTTTCGCCATCGTGATTTATATGACTAAAAGATTAACTATTTCACGATGGGCCGTGGTGGTGAGGTATTCAGAATACTCGCCTCCACCAAGGTAAGCCGTGTTCGATTCCTGGCGGAGGTCACCCAGATTCTCGCGTGTGGGAAACATGGCGGACGTTGCCGTTGGCTGGCGGGTTTTCCCGCTCTTATATCCCGCCGCTGCTCCATCCCTACCTCTTTTTATCCTCACTGGTTCTCAAGATCTCAGTGTTAAAGCGCCGACCATACCCCTATCAACTCAACTATATTAGGTTTGTCCATACAGATTCTCTTTCTAACTCTCCTAAAAGTATTACTTATTTTTGATTGCTAATGTCTCCCACTCATATAAGTATGTATATATAAAATATGAATTCACTTATTTTGGCTGCCCTTAAATGACCGCTGCTCTTGAATTCATGGCATAAAATGAGATCCACACGCATAAGTCATGGAATGTATTGTTTTTCCATATTCCCCACATCCCAAACTCGATATCCGGATCCCTCAGTGATCAAGGTGGATTTCCGTAGTGGCAGGGAGCCTGCTGATCACCAAGGCTGTGAGATATTCTGATATATCAATCACGAAACAGTATTTATGGAATATCACAACTACGATATGGTTCAACAGCGCAGAGCACTATATCATATATCGTAATGTCAGCTATATGCAATAATGGCAATACGCGATATTAGCTACGTTCGATGTTGCGATATCAATATGACATATATTTTCGATATCAATATAAGTGATGTTTGTCATAATCGGTATCGATTTTTAATACTCTCTGGGAGCGACCTATCGCATTAATACCAATATGTTCGACATGTTTCGTAACTATATTGAAAGCTGGATATCGCACAGACCTACTGATCACACAGCCATGAAGGCACATCCCGTTTGACGACTGAAGGCTTGCCAGTCAACGGCTTGTCACCAGGTGAATCTAATGTATGCCCGAGTTGCAGTTACACTGATGGTCCTGCCATGTATCGCGTGCGGACCTGAATACTATATTTCCGACCTTGCTAATGTTGTCAGTTTGAATCTTGTATGAGAGCCTCTTTATTTATTAGGATTCTGTTCAACATATGTTTTTATCGCACCAGTGCTTCATGTATATTTTAGTATTATGCAATGAAACCTGTTGTACGTCTCTGGTTATTCGTTTCGGCAGCTACATGTCACCACTAGGTATAGAAGCACTCGTCCTCAACGACAAATTTATTGTTCCCACACAATACTGAGAACTCATAATTCATTCGTCTACAGTTCAGGCGCTGTGTCGTATTGATCTCTCCCTTTCTCTGCTTTTGAAGGTCACGGCTAACATATAAAGGAGACGCCCGAATGTTATGTGACCTAAGCGTGAACATCCGCATGAATAAAAAGTATTTCCTCGTTCCCTGTAATTACAGATACGACCTTGGATTTAGGACGTATTGTCTTCCTCTCTAGCTAAAAGTTTTCTCGCGCTTGGATAGTGCCGACGTATTGACACTTTCTGTGTGTCATCTTGACTGTGACTTCTAAGGATGTAAATATCCTGCGCTAGTCAGGCAACCTGTTATCACATTAGTTGTTTTTTTATATCATGAATTATAAAATATTGTTCACTTACTTGTTAAAATATTGAAACATTGTGTAACCAAAATATATAAAACGTGCCTTCAGTTTGCAAAATTTTAAAGTGAGTGTTATAAGATTGTTTACACCGCCCTAAAACCGAAATCATTTTGAAAATATTATGTAATTGTATTTGCAATAATGTTACAAAAATCTAACATTGGCTACAAGGATACATTTTCCAGTAAGTATTTCGAGAACATTTGTAGAATTTTAATGGAAGAGTTATGTTAACTATTATAGATTTATCAGAATTGATATTTTAATTAATTTAGGTATTGTTCGTAATGTCTCTCGAATAAAATCAGTATTTTATTTAATTACGTCGATAAAAGCATTATTTGTTTTCCATAAACCGTCATTAAATTCTTTCTTTTCTTGTGAAAACAGATAAAAAATACATACATCCATCACAAAAGCTGGTGGATATTGTGAGACCACTAACATCAATGTCGGCACAACAGCGCGCTATCGTGACATTGCTCTAATTGACTTTCTTCTGCGATATCTATTAAAGAACTTTCGCGTAGTTATAAAATTGCAGTGACGGAATATCACTCATCGGGAGCTTGTGGATATACCGGGTGAGTCGCCCGCGCCTATTTTTTCCGTACGTAAGCAACCCGCACACAATACTACCCGTCTGACATAACATATATCGTATCAGAACACGACGTGCGCGTTGATTCGTTGTCGTCAGTACAGCAAGCGGTGAACGGATGGTGTTATGTCAGCAACGCGTTGAGAAGCAGTCACATTTCAAAGAATGCACGTCCGTTTATTGTGTTGAAACAGATTATTGAGATGTTTACCGAATACGTAGCACGTGACGATTGCGCCCGTAGTAACACACATCTGCCTCACCTTGAGCCATTGTGTTTCTACGTGTGACGTAAAAATACGGTCATCGCTTACTGTAGTGATGAAAAGGGATTAACGCGCACGTGCTGTGCTGTTGCGATGCTCTATTATCGCGCCGCTGATTGGTGCAGGCTGACAACGGCGTCGAATGTTCAGCTAACAGACGAGGCGCCGTAGCGAGTACGTACACGGCACGGGACTCTGGCTACACAAGAAACACGTACTTTACAGCGGAGGCGATGTTTTGTTAGATGGGAATTTTCGTGTGTGGGTTGCATGGATACGGATAAATAGGCGCTAGCGACTCACCCGGTATAAAGGACACATAAGCGATCTTTAACAAGCAGCTTCATCCTGCCACATCAGTCCTGTATTCACGTTGAGGTTCACCACTCAGTAGCTCTTGTCACACATAAGCATACGGGAAGGATGAAATATAAACAGTCAGGCAGAGAACTGGGAGCATAAAAAGCTTTTAAGGGCGGTTAATACATAAACAAATATTTCCAGTGTAAGGCGGTAACTCTTTTTTAGTCTGAAGAGAACAATTCTGATCGTGAAATTCAGAGTAAGGCTAAAAATTTCCATATAGATGCTTCGTGTAGATACAGTTGATAGTTGTAATATCTAGTGTCAGCATACAAAGTTAAGTTGGAATTGATTACATGGTTTCGACGATATAGCATTCTAAGCTATTAAAGCTATATGGCCGCCATTTTGAAAATAATACTTCGAGATACTTACAAATATTATTTTACGTCATCTGCAGCAGTACTACTTGTTTGCCAAATTTGGTAGGAATCGGTCAATTGTTTCCCGATATATGACAAAATTATATTTATTCATGTGATGCTGTCTTAAAAAATGGCTGACGAAAGATGATTCGTGTGGATGCAGCTGATAGTGTTATAATATACACTATCAGCATATAAAGTTAAGTTTTTATTGATTATATGGTTTCGATGATATAGTATTTTAAGCTAAGATGGCTATATGGCCGCTATTTTGAAAATAAATGTCTGAAATACTTCAAACATACCATTTAACATAATCTGCCGTAATACTACATGTTTGCCAAATTTGGTAGGAATCGGTTTATTGTTTACCGAGTTATGACATAAAAACTTTATTTATTCATGTGGCGCTATGTTACAAAATTGCTTTGGAAAGTAGGCTAAAAATCTGGGAGACAGGTGGTTTCAACCCGTGATGTATAGACCGAGATACTGGCTTATACGATTTTAAATACCATATATTAAAAAATACATTCAACTTGTTCTTCAGAGTGGCATCTTCGTACGCAAGTTTTTAAAGACATTCAAATGTGATATGCCCATTGATAACTTGCACACTCTCAGAACAATATTAGTTTTTTCACTGTAAGCATAGCTGAATTGTAAGGATATTTCAAAGTAAGTTTATTATGACATATCAGCGGATTAAGATTTTGAAGCCATATTCGATCATGTTGACGTAAACCTTGGCAGTCACCGTTTTTTATATTTTGATATATGCACAGTTATGGTGATTGGCATTTTAAAAGTAATAATGGCAAATATATGTTGTCAACCCAAGCCCGAATAAGGGTAGTTTCATAGTTTATCAAGTAATGTTGTAAGCATTGTGTGTCCAAATGGCAACCACCAACTTAAAAACATAGTTAACCATCACTCAGGGGCCATTCAAACTATACCCTTGGAACTTGGAATGTTTCTAGATAGTACAACTCCAAACAAGCCGACATGAAAAGTTCAGTTTGACACCACTTTGCAAGCGAAACATATAGGAACTTAAAACTTCTAACTTACCTATATTTTTTAACTTTAATATATTCTAGTTGTTTAGGACACACTAATTTTATTCTTATTGCATTATTAAATTTTCACATTCCTTGACGCCTTTTGAAAAATAATTTCTTTTTCGTAGTGGTATATCTGCAAATCTGTTCCTTCTGTGACGCCCAGGTAAAATCACTGGTAGTGTCACAATTGTCTAAATTTGTATCTTTTAATACTAGCAGAGTTATTAATATTTTCAATTTTATACAGGGAAAATAATTAAATATGTAGATATGTAAATGAATTTAAAGCACCAAAATAAGATTCAACATATCGGCATGGTATTCGAACCAATAACCTTATATAACACTTTAACCGTTACATTTATATACATGTAATAAAATTATTCTCGTGCCGACTTTTCTTTATTTTTATTCCTTCTTTTTATTTTACACCACGTGAAAGTTTGCTGTTGTTGCAAGTTCTTTATTGTCTCCACTGCGGTTAAGAAATGTCAACCACTCACAATGTACGAAGATATGAAAGCTGTGGCTACCACAAGAATTTCAACTAAGAGATGTACGAGAAAGAAAAATGCGGGATGCTATTTGCCCGAAATGTAAAATCGAATAAACACGATAGGACGTGTAATTATGCGGATCTTTCGTTTGTTTAACAAGACGGACTGACGCGAACGTTACTACACCAACACTCTGCTATAGTCCATTCCCGGTTTCTTCACACTTTTTGAATTAAACCTTTGAAAAATCACCCCATGTCGCATATTACAAGCTTTTTACACTCGTGTTAACATAAAATTAGCTATTTTTGGTTCAATTAAACGTTTACTTATATTTACTCAAAAACATTAAATATTTAATTTATAATTAGTATGAATAAAAACAGGGGTAATATAGGTGTGTTGGTAATGCTTAGTAAGAAATATGTAGTTCCAATGAAAAATTGTGTCATTTTTGCGCACGAATGCTTTGCGCTGGCCTTTTTGTATAACATTCTATACTCGGTTTGAATGAGGCGGAGGAATATCCTGTAAGTAGAACTTTAACAGGGCTTCAGAAATGTGTGAAGTAACAGTGAATGGCCTATATGCGTTCATCAGCAAGCACGGCTCTTTGTCACCAACTTGTAGCTTCGTTGGTGACATCTGCGCTCTCTCTCTCTTTATCTCTCTCTCTCTCTCTCTGTGCTCATTCCCGATAAAGTTGCACCAATATATTCACAGCAACAAAAACTTTACAAGAATGTTCTCCAAGACACAAAAAACACTGCTGCAAAAAGAACCTCAATCAACATTTACATGTAACAAGTGCGGCGAGCTAATCACTCTAAAATGTAACTTGGACTAGCAGGAAAGATATCCAAATTTTTCTGTTAATCATGCAACAAGGTTGTGATTCTGGATACTGCGGCAAAGTGAGTAAATATTGGTGTAAAAGCACAAGTCATTATATAAATATCTATACAAAGAGGTTGCCAGAAAAAAAATATTCAAAGTGTGCAACGCCATGTTTAAACAAATAAATCGTGACGCATTAATTTATACGCTTGTTATGTCATCCACTTGTAAAAAAACTGAAACCACAGCAATGAAAATATGATAGTAGTGAGGCATACAGAATACACAGTTACTGCAATAAGCTCGGTTGTTACTGGTAAGAGTAAATGTTATATACTTACAATGAAGGTGGAACATGATTTGGAAAATTATTGGTCGTTTTTATATGAGAAGACTATCTATAAGTCGGCACGAGGCCAAAAGCATTCGGAATAATGAGCGTGCTACATTCAAACTTATTAAATGTGAAAATCTCTGTTCTGACGGCGAAACAACTTGCGAAGGCACCTCGCAAACACGCAAAGGCCTCGTTCTCCTGCCTGCTAAATGGTATTAGGTCACGTCAAAGAAGAAGTGCGATGGGGTGGTAACTCTTGCTATAGGCTATTAACTGTAAACTGAGCTCTTCTGAAAGCCCTACTTACGATCTCCTTGTATGTACATAGTGTATTCTTACACCACGCATACGTAAAATCACCATTGTCGTACACCTGAACACTTTATTTATGCGTTTGTCAAGTGGGACGTGACATTATTAGAAAAGTCAATATTTTACCATTTTTCTCATTTTTTACACTTACATAAATTAAAAAATACAGAAAGAAAAAGTAATCACGTCATTATTCACAAATGTTTACCTAACACGTCATATTCAACGCTAATACATGTAACTACTTTCCCTCCGTCGGTACCAACTTTACTGGTCGTTTGCCAGTCAACGTGCCCGTTAAAATGCATGAAGGTAGGGGCAGTGACATACTTCAAAGGTTGATTTCAAAAGTGCTGAAATAACCGTGAACAGCCTATGCATCCACTAACTCTTACCGGTACCAATGAGACAAACTCTACACCAGAAAGCCTCACCAAATATATTACACCAAAACTCCGGTCACCAACACTTATGTATACAAACTCCACTGGACAACAGTGTTCTCTGCAAACCATGTTACATTAATAGGTCACTAAATTTCTAATAAGTGGCAAGTAGGCATTCCTATATATTCGGTAACGATACAAACCAACAAAATTGGAGGTGTGCAGCAGAATATCGTTTGATATAATCATGGCAAGGTTACAGATTCGAATTAAAATGAATTTAAATGATATCGTAACCTTCCCTTGTATATAGAACCTATATAACTGGTGATATCAACTGGAAAAAATTATTATTCTCTCTCCTTTTAGAAATAAGTTTGAAATCAATGCAGCCGTTTATGGTCAAATGTAAACTCACAAGTGCCTACATGAAAAATACTTCGTATTCAAATAAATAATTTTAATACGTATGTTTATACAATAAATTATTTGCATGCCTTCGTATAGGCCTACTTATATCTGCTCAAATCTGCCACACAATCTCAACATGACTCGTTCGTGTTGACGTCGGGAACATTAAATATTTTCTACCTTGATATTATAATCTTATTTGGATTCAATACAAGTTTCGAATATTATATGTAAAATACCTGTTATATTACTGTGCTTATTACCGTATACCTTAGAGTATTGTTCAGCTAATTGCTGGATTTGCAAATATACGGTGAGCATTTCTATATATTCTTGTGTTCTAATCTCCAAATGAAAATGATAAGAGCCTTTGAAAGTGAAATAATATGGTACTAACTCTATTCTGGTTGAACAACACATCACTTTTATTACACCCACTTAGTGCACGTATAGCATGTCAGTTCGCTTATGGCATAAAAATAACTTATCAGTAAATATCGTTCCAGCATCTAAGCTACGAACGAAATGGAAAAGTTTCAGTATGTTACAGTCGAGTAATTCTGAAGTTATGCAGGATTTATCTAAATTAGACCGACAGACTTCGACAGCAGGTTAATCACGAAAAAAAGAAGCCGAAAACATGTAAACTACCTAAAGTCTAAAGTGAATCGTAAGGGCGGTACACATCTTTGAAGTTGGACCTGAAGCGATAGTTTATTACACACTTTGGAGAAAATTCTCGAGATATAACACAGATCTTTCTGAAGCTTTCCTAAAGCTTAACTAAGTCTAGAAAATTACACCAAAGGGACAACGCGCCGAATTTATGTGCACTTAGTTAATAACATTTTGCTTGAGGATAATTTCCTACTAAGCATAATAGATTTTCTAGGAAATATCGTAATTGAATCAAAGGAAAAGCTCGTCGCCCGGGTGCTTGCAGCTTCTCACTCTCTGCAGCGCATGCCTGGGGTCTCCGAACTTGTACAACAGGCAATGGCATGTCGTTGCAGAGCTTGTACTAAAGCAGGAGGCCAAACTTTTAAACATTTTATCTAAAGGATTACAGTTAAATTAAAACGCAATGGTTTCATTCTCATTCTCAATCAAGTCACAATGTACCTTAATTATCAGTTCTTGACCCGTGGCTTTTCTTTTCTAACATCCCTTGAAGTTTGGGTATGGAATTTTGTTACACCCGTTTATGTATGTATAGTAAGTGATTTTTTCTTTCTTTGAAAAATTAGTTTCGATATTAAAGCCACTTGTTTCAGTGACAACCTATTTTTTAGTCTAAAGACGGCATTTTTATAATGCGCAGGTTAACCTCTGAGTGTTGTAATAAAATCAGCCAATACAAAAAATAATTATACATAAAAAATTAAAATACTGACATAAGTTTCTTCATACATATATTTAAAGATAAAATTTGGTGTGCGACAAATAAAAATCATTAAAGGAGAAGGAAACAAACTTGGTTATAACATTCCTTCTATCGAGGCAGTAAGATGGAACTTCGTGATGGTATGTCCATGGCCATTCGTGATACGTGCTTCCAATGAAGAAGAGTAAGTAGTTGTTTATAGTACTGGGAGCGCTGCTAACTGTCTCGAATGCTTTATTTATATGTCTGCTGCATAATGTCTGCTGCAGAATGTCGGTACCTGCATCTTGAACAAACTGGGAAATAATTGAGTAGGACAAAAGTTGGACGCTATTCTCTATTTAAAGTTTTTTCAATTAGGAGTTTTAAATTTTTCCTGTATCTTGTGTTGAATGGTTATACAAGTTGTTATATTTACGCATAGTTAACATTTTTATTATCAGCTTCAGAATTCATCGCAATATTGGAAAGGACGAAAATTCATAGTCGAAACATAACTAAACATTTTTTCTTGTTTTATGTAGGGAAGCGGTAAATAGAGTGTTTGGTACTCTAGGATGTTGATTCTAACAGATCACACTGCATTCCCAATTTTGGCAGCTGTTAGCCTACTTTCAGAAGGAGATAAAGGTTTATGAATTAATCTTTCTGTCTGTGTATGTTTGTATGTTTCAACAAACAAAAAAAAGTCAAAAGCTGTAGAGCCCGTCCACTAATGTTCACCGAAGTAGATACACTGATAATACTTTTAGTTGTTGCATTTGGCAAAGCCAAATTTTTACTTTCATAATGGCGATTATTTGAACTTTTTTATTCTACATCATATCGCACGAACAAGAGCAGTTTAACCGATCTAAACCAAAATTGGTATCTTAACATTCCAAACTTCCAGAATTATATTCAATAAATATATGTAGTTATTAGTTCCCATTTTAAAAGACAGCATGACCTGAATAAATAATTTTTTTATCATATATGGAAATAAATTTCCACCAAACACGTACATCTATTGCTGCGGTAGTCCATTGAAACTTATATAATTTTAGTTTATTAGGCACTTATGTTCAGATTGAACTCAAGAACTGCAAAAGTCTTTCTACTAAATACATATTTTTTCAACGCAAGATTCTGCCATTTATGATTCCGTGGACATAGCCAAAATTACTTGAATATATAAGAGTAGAGGAATTTCGTTTAATTTTATTAGATACAACGGTAACTTATTTTATTTCTGTATACAGTAAAGGCCACATAACTGCTTCCTGTATGCCATGTTCACTAGAAGTTAATTTTGAGAGACTTTGTGGTTTAGTGATTATTATCACCATTATTGAAGTTCATGACAAATCCACGGTAATGTACGGACGGTCGCAAGTTTGGTAACAGTCCGGTATTGTATCCTATAGATACCCCTGTGGCATTAATCGCACTGTTTAGACTTTCCAATCACAGATTTAAGTGTTTTAAATCACAGAACAAAAGTACATATAAACAGAGTAAGCCTGAGCTTCAGCATAGCTATCCTGGGTACTGTACTCGCCCTCTTGGAATATTCTTAAAAAATATTAATGTGCAAATATGTTATTGCAAACATCTCTCGAAAATTACAAGTTTCGAAAAGTTCCGAAAATATTCAAAATATTTCGAAAAATAAAAGGCAAAGGAAAATGAAAGGCACGAGAATCGAAACCATTGGTATGCTAATTATTTTTTAAAAATATTTTTTACTTTGCAGCTTTTTCTATTAAATAACTTGCTTTATTACCCCAGGTGTTGGAAAGAATCCAAACATAGGATTATCTATATCAAAGTACGATATGTAAAACATTTCTTAAATATATGTTTGTGTTTTTTTTTCAGTATCATTATTTGTCAAGTTACTCTCTATTAGCAATTGTGTAAAATTATTCAAGATATGAACAAAAATTCGAAATAATAAACTCTGAAATGTAAGAATTTTTTTTTTCAATGTATTTGCCCATAATTAGAGTTTAACATAAAAATTATTAATTCATTGTTATATGCCAGATTTATAATAGACGACAATGTGAATGGTGGATGGTCATCCAACATTAATACATGGTTATGGCCACATAATTAATAATTATGAACCCATAAAAAACTATGACAGTTTTAATAAATTGTGTATGCCTTAATTAACTGTACCATCATGCTGTTAAATGATGTCAAGAGCTGGTAGCAAATTGTATTGTAAAAAATTTATGATGGCGCATTGCCGACACATTTTTTTTCCTACCTGTCTCCTTTTTGAACTCCACATTGTTGTGGCGTAATATTTTGTCTGTATCCTGAAAGTGTTGAGTCTTACATTCACAGCTAATGTCAGGACTTTGGTGAGTGGCAGAAGAATCCTGTTCTCGCAGCTGATCCATGGATGGAGTCACCGAAACATGTAGATTCGCGTTGTGTGCTCTTACCTGCCAAACACTATTGCTTTGCGGGTTGCTGCCTGCAACAACTCATGGGGTTGTGTTGCGTACCAAGGAAGTGACCTTGCTGGTCGTATGTGATTGGCGGAGAATGGTGTAATGTATAGATTGTTCTGGATTATCCTTGGCTATCCTCGGATCTTCTGCAAGCGGCTGTATGAACGTGGATTGCGGGAAGTGGGAGTCAGGCACGTGTATTATTATTATGTCTTCATTGATGGCGAAGGCTTTCGCCTTCTCCTGCACTTAACCACATAGTAATTCACATCAATGTGGAACAAACATGAAACTATTAGTCTATGTTATCAATCCTAAGACACATAAACATGCAATAAAAATATATAAAAAGTTACATTACAATCCATTCAAAGTATTTTTTTTAACGAAATGTTAAAAAACTGTTTATACCTTGACGCCGAAAGAATTAAAATTAGAGTCATAGTAATAAATGTAAATTTTTAAACACGTATAAGAGAAATGTGTATGTGTAGGATACGCAAATATATAAACCATTTAGCTTGATACTATAAGAAACATGTTGAAAAACCTTATAGTACACCCAAGCAAAAACAAATATCACTGTAACAATAAAAGGGAGGGGGAATCCCATTAGCTCGGGGTGAGCTCGGGAAGATACTATCCTTTCTAATTATTTCTACATTTTCCTGGAAACTAAACTTTTGTTCTGCGTTCCAGAGAGATGACTGGCATCTGCGGGTGAGTGGCGCAGTTCTGTCCCCCGCCACCAGGGCCCTGCTACTGCAGTACGACCCTCGTCTCAATGCAGCAGCGGATGTGTCTTTATCGCACCCTTAACCCAATAAAGGAATTATATTTCCTCCTGCGCGAATGTTGCACAGATTTTCCCAGTGCTCTCTCCGCTTTGCGCTGGTTTGCTGTGCCCTACTGATACCTGCCCAATGCTGTGGTTTATAAGTAGGTATTGAATCTGCTCTCTGCGTAAGGCACCAGCAATTGAGGCTAGCCCTCAGTGTTAGGGCGTAGGAATACGTCGACACTATTGTCTCTAGGTCCAATTTACTAATAAATTCACCTCGTTTTTAGGTTACTAATAAATCAGTTTTATTAACGCTTAACAGGGCCACTCATACATGTACACACGAGACAACACTCCCCTTCCCTTTTATACGTCGGCTCCGCATTGTTTGGCGCGGCGATTCGCGTCGGGGAGAGGGGGGGGGGACAAGATTCTTCACACTTGCTGGATGACTCTACTTATCTGGCTTGAGGCGCTGTCTTCTCTCGGCTGGCGACTTGGGACTGTTCCGGCACTGGGTGGGCGTCTCGACGCCTGGTCTCGAATCTCCTCCTCTCGGGTCCACTCAGCACTCTCCGACTGACGACGGCCGGCTGCCGTTGTCTTCTCCCGGATTCGCTCCGCCCTCCTCGATTCCCGTCGGCCGACTGCTGCGTTTTCTCGGACTCTTCCCGTCGCACGTCCCGTTTGACGGCCTCCGACTGAGGTCGACGTCGTGATGCATTCTCGATCCGGACGCCTCACTTCAGGTCCTCCGACTGACTGCCTGACTGCTCGATCCTCGACTGACTGACTGACTGCTCGATCCTAGCTGACTGATCTGTTCCTCCCGCTCTCCCGTCGTTTTGTATATATATTGTTGATTATAAACTTCAGGAGTAGAAAATTGGAAATTATTGTGGTATTTAATATCATTTTTAACGTTAGCTAAAATGTTTTATGTATTTTGTAATCAAAGATGAGTAGCATTTCGAAAAAAATAAAAACAGCAATTATGTACAAAAACGTTATATCACTGGTATTTGCATTTAAACTCCTACCAACCTGAGAAGGATAATGTTTGGTCAAATGTCTTGTTTTACTTTTTGCTACTTTTGGAATTGACGCTTCCCCTCCCACCTGTTTCCCAGATTCCTGTGCTGTAGGGCGTTATATTGTGGAGGCTAAGGTGGGAGGTTGTGGTGGGTGTTGAGGTGAGGATAATCTACCACAATTTTTGTATTTGAGACTGGCTACACTACGCATAAGCAAATCACATGCTACGCGATAGCTACCATTGAGAGTAATATTTCACGCACATTCTTAGCAGCATTTTCTTGCAATATACACCGTATAAAACATCCCAAACAGTGTAGTAAAGTTGTTGGCCCTAGCACGTTTAATTTATCTTCTTTATTATTGTTTATTTCATGAAGATAGCAAATCACTTGGTAGCTTAACCCCTTACTATGGTAACCATAGTTGTGTTAAGGCATAACAGTTACTTGGTACACCCGTGCTAAAATGTGCATGTGATATCACATATGACGCACTTATCCAACTAACTTGTTAAACATGACATTAAAGGCACCTAATAGCATCACTGATACTTTTCAGCGTCCAGCGTGTTGCGGGGTAAACACCGCTTGACGTGTGAGGTTTCTGTTATTCAAAGGGAACGTATTCGCGGCGCGAGCACTCTGACAAGGAGCGGAATGAGTATCGTGAAACAGAGGCAGTTGTACCGAGTTACCGCAAGGACCCACAATGGTAGCGATCGCTCCCCACCGGCTGGCATCTCGCGTCTTCTCTAATCATTTCACACGTGAATTCCTCTTGGGCGATAAGGTTTGGAGACGCAACACAAGCCAGGCATTTTCTTCTAATGTTGATTGAAGATAAGTTAAAAATATGCGCTTTGACACAAATATATTTATAAACGTATTTTTAATCAGGGATTGAAAAAAATGGTCGTTTTGCGTTACGTCTCTAAACCTCGCCGTTTAATAGGAATGCATACTTTAGTGGTAAAATACTGGAATTGCGTTCGGGAGGACCCAGCTTCGATTCCTGGTCCGGCCAACTTTATTTCTGTTTTCCATGGTTCTCCGAAATTATTCCACGCGAATGCTGGGATGTTTCCTTACTACATACCACGGCTGATTCCTTCCCTGTTCCTGCTTCTCTGAGCAACTTGCTCAGTCTCTAATGCCATCGCTGTCGACGAGACGTTAAGCCCTGCCTATGTGCCCACCTGCTTCAGTACCAAGAAACTTAACACAGAATTATGTAGCATCCCCAATAATTTCATTGAAAAAAAAATGTGTCGACAACGACAGGTATAAATCTGTATACAATTTTAAAGAATCATTTCACACAGTAAGTAATGTAAATGTCTGTGGCATGTGTTTTCTTGGCGAACTTTTAAAGGTGAAGGTTGTCTGTGTTATTCAATGAGGCGGTGCTTACCGTCACTAATTTCCTTCGCAGTATTCTTTTCAAAGAAAGTTATACGTATTCACTCTGAAATTGATTATTTATTAAACCAAAGCCTCTGAAATGCCAAACATTTATTTTTGTACGTAAATAAACTTTAAGAAACTTTTTCTCTCGGTTAGCCAATAGGAATTTACTCGCTGCCTTTTGAGTGTTGGATCATGCGTATTGGTTGTATACTAGTTGAATTTCGAAACAAATATAACTGCAAGGTTGGCAATAAGCAAATGATGTACACATTACCGTAGCGAGAAGGTGACAATTTGTATTCCATTATAAGCAATTACGGTTTAACACGCAACTTCAAAATGTTTATGTACGGCTGTCTTAAAGGAAATATTTGCACTATTACTGCGTCTCTGACTGCCGTGTGTTATTTTGAAGTGTGAAAATTACTTTCACTCACTTTATAGCTGGATGGACGATAAAACTCTCCTCTAGTGTATTTATATACCGGTATTTATATGATCGCCTGTATAAATCACGTAACTTGTTAAGACACTAAATGTCCACGTGACAGGCCGGGTTTGTAAACTACGCAGGACGCAATAATGCAACGCAGAAGCTTGCCAACTCTCAACTTCATGCGTCGGTGGTTGCGTTTTACGCCTTCTATACTAACAGTGATAGATTACAAAACATTTTTATAGTCGCACAGAACGCTATGATTTTCTATTTTCGATTTCTTATAGTATGTTTTTTGTTTGCTCAATTAATTTGTCAAGTTTTATGCGTTAAATCATAAAGAAGTAGTATAATTTACAATGTTCGAAATAATTCAGTAGCATTGTTTTGCTGAGAAAATTAAGGGGTGTCCCTAGAAATTTGTTTTTCAGACATTTAAAAAATATATTCTCAATAACTTACTAAAGTTCAAAAAATCAGAAATATGTATGTATCAAACAAATATATTAATAATGAAAGCAAAACATGATCACTTGAAAGAATTATGGGTAGAAGTAATTTTGTAATTGTTTCGTATTATCACTTTGCATTGTTAGTATAGTCTTGCATCGTGTGATGTTTATAAACGATAGTAATTTACTTGCGTGGCATCGTTGCGTTCTCGCGTAGTGTATAAACTCAGCCTTATTCCGAGTTTCGAAAGCAGAAAATCATGGTTGCAGTTATGTCACTCAATATGAGCCTTGCGTTTAAAATCCCAGCAACTCCCGACTATTTGGCACTTCAGAAACGCTGCAGAGTGTTTGGAATACACGTAACGTTTTTCTACGAAAATATTAAACTTGCGTCCAATGTGCTGATCTACGAATAGAACACACACTTCAGACGATGGCTTTTAGTGCTTTCAAAAGTCACGCACGTTAGAAACACAAATTCAGAGTACTCCAAAATGGCTAAAAAACGGCTTTTTCAAAGTGCTGTATTTTAAAATATACGCGTCAGATACATACAAAACTACTCAATGGCCCTGCATTGAACCTTCCTACAGACTTTCCTCCAATATAAGAATAGAGTCACTGCTGGAAGCCCCATAGGTACACGCAGAGTGACGAGAACACTGCTCGCCAATTGAGAGCCTTGCTCTTAGCGACGATGGCGCAATTGATGCGCGTGGCAGTGTCGCCCTTATTGTTCCCGCTCTTCTCTGCCTCAAACGCGGGGGAAAGCGCTAGGTAGGCCTTATGCAAGGTCCGGTAATAAACCATGGTGAACTGCAATTTGACGACCATCCTCACACTCACCTTTCCCGGCACTGGCGTCGGACGGGGAATCCCAGATTAGAATGAGTTCCTCAGGGCATTTTTGAAGGGAGGGGTCTGCTGCCTGCGAGACGTTCGTGAAATGTCACGTGACATCCGCGTTCCGGGACGCTCTGCCGACCTTGAAGGCCCGCGCGGCCTTGGTAGCAGATTCTTGGAACGATACACGAGTCGCTCTGGCGTATCTATCGACAGTGGGCGGTCTGCCTGCAGCCGTTCCTGCCCACTGATGCGCCAACAGACCTTGGCGGGTTGAGAGAGACAGAGACAGTTCACTGAACCACAAGGGAGAAAAAAACTTACTCTTGGTCACTTATTTAAGACAAAAATGGCTTCATCGTGGTAACTGTTGCAAAGATTTGGAAGTGAAAGCACTCCAAAATCCTTTTCAGTTATAATTAGTACACTTATGTTATCATCGTTGATAATGAAGCAATTTAATATTATTTTACACCTATCTTCAATATTTTATCAGTCCCCTTATGCTTGCTTATCTGCACTGGGATTAAATTTAGCAGATATTTCATATAACTGAACTGATTATTATTTTTAATGTTATAACAAATAACTTATGTAATTTTTTTGAAAATATTTAACTTTTGAATATTCAGTTTCATTTACTAAATTATTATAGACATGATAAAGGTAGATATATTGATTTGTTAAGTTATACGTTTATTAGTTCCTGTTTTAATATTCCTTTTTTATTAATTATGACCCTGATAAGTTCGTAAATTTAAAAAACTTATTTTATTAGTATAATTATATCTGATTAATTTTACATGATGGTGAGTTTTATAATATTATCACTAATATAATTATGAAAGTTTCGATTCTTCCCTTAAAAGCATTTTTATTTTTGTTCGTAAACTTCAAAAAAATTCACAGTTAATGAGAGATGTAGATCGTAATGAATTAATGTTAGAAGCAGATCTTGTTTTCTCATTGGCCACTGCCAGAGTTAGATCCCAGTTCCCTTTTCGGTAAGGCCAACCCGAACGAAGTCACCAACCATTGAAAAAAATCACTGCCGGTTGACTGCATATATACTGCCGTGCACACTAGCATGCAGCTTTCCAATTACGTTGGCAGCGAATTAAGTAAAATAGTTATAAACATTGACGTATTGCGACCTATGTTAAAATTTATGGTAGATCAAGTTGGTGTTTCATTACTTTATATACATGGCAGTACGAACTGGCATATTGGAAACCCATTATGTTCCTAACAGTTTCACGTTTCTACTTAACTGATGCACGAAATAAAGTTACGAGGCACCTGGCAACGTTAATTTTACACATCGTGCAAGGATACAAAACAAGGATAGAAGTAGATCTTAGGCAGGGATTTTGAAAGTGCTCACCTAACCGTAAACAGCTTTTAATGATGCAGAAACCTGAAGAGCGTGTCGGATGAGCGAAGAACCGATATACGTGAAGCTAACATAACTTCTATGACAACTAGTATGCTACAGAATTATAACACAAAATGATGTGGTGAGTGAGTAAAAGAAGATATTTGGGCGGCTCTTAACAGCGAGGTCTTGAGAGCCGATGAGGGTGATTGAGGTGAGCATGGAGCAACTCCGTAATAAAAGGGCTGGGGGAACGGGAGATCCCCTAGAGAAACCCGTGACTAACGGCATCGTCCGGCACGATTCTCACATACGATTGTTCTGGGAGTGGCCCGGCCGGGATAGAACCCGGTTTGCCTTGGTGGAAGGTGAGCAGGCTAACCGCTTAGCCACCGCGACCCCAAATGATGTAATCTCTAGTGATGAGTGTTAAGGCGCTTTTACAACTGTGCGTCTTGCGCATAGTTTCCATACGTGTGCGGATGCCTTTGCACATGCAAGGTGTAAGATCACGCATGCGTCTAGCCACATGCCTCTGAGAAATATTGTGTGCATGCCCACTTTCGTTCACATCTACTGCGGTAGACGTATACGTCACTTTCAGACGAGATGTAGACTGTGTATAGTGTAGCTTCGGCAGCCGCCGCTGGGATTATTTTACTACTAAGTAGAAGGAAAAAGCCCAAGTGCTGGGTTAATAAATATCTTGCAAGCAGAAAGTTAAGTGTGGGTGTAGTGAACAAGATACGGCAAGCAAGAAGTGAACTATTAGAAAACTTCTCGCGCATGTCTCCAACGGACTTGGAAACACTGTTGCATCTGATTGGACCATATATTGCTAACTCTAACACCAAATACAGAGAAATGATACCTGAGGCTGCAATATTATCTTTAACATTGCGGTTTCTTGCCACCGGTGGCAGCTACGCCAGCCTAATGTTCCAGTTTAATGTTTATAAAGCTTCTATTAACAGTATCATACGAGAAGTCTGTGAAGCTCTAGTGGAAGCTCTGGAACACTATGTTAAGGTAAGTTTATAAGTAGATGCCTTGAAATTGTACCAAAGTCATTGAAAATAAATGTTTAATGTTAATTGCTTACACGCACTTAACTTTTAGGAAACTGTAAAAAAATTAAAGTTATACAAAATTTTGAAAACCATCATGACAATAAACTAATTAACTTTAAACAGTTAGAACCATTAGGACTGAGTACAATTTGACTTAACAATTAAGTTTAATTCAGGTCTATAATATTAGCATAATTATTAACATTAAAGTGGACAATATCGTGCTTCTGATATATAACAAAGTCTTACAGTAAAAAGTAATTACTTCCTGATGTGATGTCAGGTGAAATGTCCAGGTTTAATGCACGGTCAAAAGGTTTTGGTTTACTGGAATTGGGGTTTGGAGAAGTATATGTCCCGGTATTGCAAGGTGGAATACTTGAAGGTGGCTCAGAAGAACAGGAGTATGTGCTGGATGGGGAAATACAAGTTGTAGATAAGTGTGTGGGCAGATGGCAGAACTTGGTTTTCTGGTGTCATTTCTAGATAAAAAAGGACATGCTAAATGTGCACTTGTGCTACCAAGGTTTCTGATTTTATCAGCGATGTATTCCCCAAAATATGAAATATGATCACGTGTACGTAGGTTTTGATTAACTGACCTCAGTAGGGCGATAGCCTTGGCATCAGTTTCATTATTGTAACTGTTTGTTCATTTTCAACTTCTTTTTTTGAGGAGCCTTGATTTACGTTGTCATTTTTCTCTTCTCTCGTACGTGCGTTTGAGGTCTTGCAGGCGGTAGGTAACTGGATTGTTTCCCGAAGACGCTCTTCACCTTACGCGTCATTATTTTCATTTTAGTTGTCATTGTCTACTGGTAAATTATCACGTTAACATTCTCTGTCCTCGCTGTCACCAAGCGCCTACAAAAGAAGGGAAAGAAAAAAATTCTATAAAACTGGCTACGTTTTTATTTTAGATGCTCCTTAATTTTATTTTTTACAGATAGTTCTGCCATGTTATTGTACTGGTTTTGTTAAATTTTGAATGCTACAAATATGTCATAGCTAAATAACAACCAAAAGTAAATACGAAAACAAATTTAAAAACTTCGTGTTCATAAAGTTTTATGTATTGCCTGACAAGCAAGGAAAAACCTTTCATATCCTGATCTTAAATGGCAACCGAGGCTGTCAATAAGAAATAACAGGAGATTTACTAGATATAATAAACAACATAACAGTATGCACACTTCCAAAAAAAACGCATGACATTTGGTACGTATTGTGCGATTCTTTAGTAACTAGAAAGTTGAATGAACAGAATGAGATATGGTAATATACAATTTATTGAATATAGTTTTCTGGGGCAACTGGCGCTTTGTTACAGAGCATGCTGGTGTTAATTTACAAATGTACCACTTCCTTGCTTGGTTGAAATGTTGACGTGTGATTCGTATTCCGCAGCTGACGTAATATTGTGCTTCATAATTTGTATGTGTTGTCTTGTATGTCAATGAACCTAAAACCTACAGGTGTGTTTATGGAGTTCGTTAGGGCACCCGCCTAGTCAGCTCGTGAACTACATTGCAGTGTGTTAGGAAACCACTTTGTCTTCGAAACTACTTAACGTTTATCCAGTGTAGATAGCCACTAAAGAACACACATCTTAGACGATGTCTGAATGATGGTTTCAAAATGTGACGTTAAATAGAAATAACATTTTGAAGCCCCTCGGAATGGCAAAAAAAACAGGTTTTTCAACCGACTATATCTGAAAAACAACCAACTGGATCCACGCGAAGCTACGATAGAAACTTGCATTAGACTTGAATACAATAAGAGTATGGTGTCACCACTGAAATCCCCCATATATCTCTAGGTAGGCGGGCACCTTAATTCTCATATTTCTTATCAGACCTACAATGATCCCACCACCTCATTCGATGCTCGTTGGTAATTGGTATTCGTAAAATAATACATTGAAACAGACAACAGAGTTAAGTAGTTGGGAAAATTTCATTTGACAATTACAAAGCTGTGCGCATTATAACATTTTTTTTTTCTTTTTAGCTTTACAGTACCAAAGAAGAATGGCTGTGTATTGCAAGAGATTTTGAAATACGGTGCAATTTCCCCAGTTGTTTGGGGGCTTTACATGGAAAACATGTTTCTCTTCAATGCCCTTCCAACAGTGGCAGCTGCAACTTCAATTACAAGCCAACGTTCAGCATTGTGTTGTTCGCCCTTGTTCATGCGAACTATCTATTCAGATATGTGAATATCGGAAAGCCAGGCCGGATGTCAGATGGCGGGGTGTTCCCACAAACTTCACTTTACATTGCTCTAGAGAATTGAAAACTAAACATTCCTGATACAGAACCTCTGTCGGAGAGCAGCCTGCCTACACCATTCCGTATTTGTAGCAGATGATGTTTTCCCCTTAACATCATACATAATAAAACTCTACCCTGGTGAACTAGCTACAGTATCTCCAAAACGACTATACAAATACAGATTGTTAAGGGCACGTTGTCTGGTTGGAAAAGGATTTGGGCTTTTTTGGCTGCTGTGTGGAGGATCTTCAGAAAACCCATGTCGATCAAGACCGACATAGTTGAGTGTGTTGTTCTTGCTTGTGTTTGCCTATACAACTTTCTTCGTAGGATTTCAGCATCACCACACATCTGCTGTCCTCCTGGATATGTATACCACGAGAACACGTCGCAAGGTAATGTTCTGCCAGGCAGATGGAGGGAAAATGATGCAAATTCTTCAGGACTGGAAAACTTTCCACTCCACGGACTCCTAGGTAGAACACAAGAGCTTTCAGAGAAACGTTTATACACTATTTCTCATCTGACGAGGGACGAAATCCCTGGCAAGACAGATTTGTTCAAATTTTAGACGTTTGGAAACCGACTGCTTTTTTTATTTGTAACACTTGTCTTAAGTATTATTTACGTGACACAAATTTAATCACGGTGATGTATGTAGGCCTACGTTATTATTTACCGAATAGAAAAAAGACGAGGTTAACAACAATCACTCTATTTAAAAACAAAATGTTTGATCAAGCTACATACGTAATGTCATAAATTAACCGATTTTGTTTCGTAAACCTTTATAAACTCGTTATTCTTTTTGTTCTATACTATTAACGTTTTCGTTAAATTTATAAATTAACAAATAAGAGATCTTGATACAAAAGCAGGAGCCATACATTCATTACCTATTAAATTCTTTAGAACTGTGCTTGGCATGACAACAATTAAAACGTTAAACATAAAAACGAGCAAAACGTTCAACATACCAACAATAAAAACGTTCAACATACCAACAATTGACACATTCTACATACCAACAATTGAAGCTTTCAACATACCAACTATTGAAATTATAGTATACCTATAACCAACCAAGTAAAATAATTTCGAACGTGTAGACTACATCCTAATTTTCTTATTTCTGCATTAAAGCAGCAAATCAACACTTACCATTGTATCTGCCAACTTGAACGTTTCTCTTCCTGGCATTGTGTCTTCCCTGTCTCTAATGAAGAGAAGCGGCTCGTATAAAAACCAGGATGACTTTGGAACTTCATCAGCTACTGAACCACTCTTTTTTTTTTCGACATGTATTCGTTGTGAACACGCCAGAAGTAAGAGCGGAGACATTTTATTTTGTTAAAGACAGCTTTTGCTGTCGCCACGTCATATTTGTTTTTGAATAACTGTAGATAATCACTGCGTTTTATTCTGCCTTTACAATCTGCACAATTAGAAATCCAAAAAAATGGGAATGTCTTTAAGTCTTCAAAAAATTCTACATTTTTGTCATTTGTCCAGTCAGCCATACCAACAACACAGAATGAATGACAAATTCGGTTCAGACAATATAATTGAAGCTACCCAAACAGCGGAAGGCGCGAGTGTGGCACGTAGCTCCCCGTCTGGGATGGTGAGCTACACTGGAGAGCCAAAACAACTGATATGGGCATGCGTATGCAAATAACAGAGGTATGGAACCAATCAGAGTAACGCGATGCGGTCGGCAGCGCCTATATAAGACAACAAGCGTCTGGTAAAGTTGCTAGATCGGTTACTGCTACTACAAAGGCAGGTTATCAAGATTTAGGTGAGTTTGAACGTGGTGTTATAGTCGGCGCACGAGAGATGGGACATAGCATATCCGAGGTAGCGATAAACTTTGGATTTTTGCGTACGACCATTTCACGAATGGACCGTAAATATCAGGAATCCGGTAAAACATCAAATCTTCGACATCGCTGCGGCCAGAAAAAGATCGTGAACGAACGGGACAAACAACGACTGACGAGAATCCTTAAACGTGACAGACGTGCAACCCTTTCTCAAATTAGCTCAGATTTCAATGCTGGGGCATCAACAAGTGCCAGCGTGCGAACTATTCAACGGACCATCATTATTATGGGCTTTCGGAGCCGAAGGCCCACTCGTGTACCGTTGTTGACTGCACGACACAAAACTTTACGCCTCGCCTGGGCCCACCAACATCGCCATTGGACTGTTGATGACTGGATACACGTTGCCTGGTCTTACGAGTCTCGTTTCCAATTGTATTGGGCGGAGGGACGTGTACGGGTATGGAGACATCCTCATGAATCCATGGACCCTACATGTCAACAGGGAACTGTTCAAACTGGTGGAGACTCTGTCATGGTATGGGGCCTGTGCAGTTGGCGTGAAATGGAACCCCTGATACGTCTAGATACGACTCTGACAGGTGACAGATACGTAAGCATCCTGTCCGATGACCTGCACCCATTCATGTCCATTGTGCATTCCGACGGACGTGGACAATTCCAGCATGACAAAGGACACCCCACACGTCGAGAGTTGTTACCGAGGGGCTGCAGGAACACTCTTCTGACTTTCGGCACTTTCATTGGCCACTTAAATCACCAGATATGAACATTATTGAGCATATCTGGGATTCCTTGCAACATGCTGTTCAGAAGAGATCTCCACCGCCTCGCACTCCGATGAATTTGTGGACTGCCCTGCAGGATTCATGGTGTGAATTGTCTCCTGTATACCTTCAGACATTAGTCGAGCATGCCACGTCGTCTTGAGGCACTTCTGCGTGCTCACGGGGGCCCTACACGATATTAGGCAGGTATACCAGTTTTTTTGGCTCTTCAGTGTACATGCGTCTACTTGCAACTACGTTCAATAGGCGCATGCCTTTCCTTGCACCGTTGCATGTCTACTTGCAACTACGTGCAACATGCGCTTACTTCCAACTACGTGTAACAGGCGTATGCATCTCCTTGCACCGTTACATGCGCCTAATTGCAAATACGTGCAACGTGCGCATGCCTCTCCTTGCACCATTGCGAGCGCTTACTTGCAACTACGTGCAACAGGCGCATGCCTCTCCTTGCACCGTTGCATGCGCCTACTTGCAACTACGTGCAACGTGCGCATGACTCTCATTGCACCATTGCATGCACTTACTTGCAACTACGTGCAACAGGCGCATGCCTCTCCTTGCACCGTTGCATGCGCCTACTTGCAACTACGTGCAACATGCGCATGCCTCCATGGCTCACGGAAAGTTGCACAGGTGTAAACGCCCCTGTAAGGGGGTTATTTTCCCGCCATTTGGTATTTCCTTATATTCCTCCAGAACTTAATTTGCAGATTCAATATTTAAAGAGAGGGTGAAGAGATTTGGGTGGCTGTTAACAGCGATTCTTTGAGAGCATCAATGTTTAAAACTCAAGCTTGTCAAAGCACACAGGACATCTTAAAAGCTATTTCGATGCCCAACTTCTTTTCTCACGTGATGCGTTTCACATCTGTAACCGCATTGAACAGTTGCCTCATTATTTAATAATTTCAGTCTGACGCTGGAAAAATACGAATATAACTGAAGCCATAAAATCTTCATAATTTTGTTAAGTGGTCCTCTATGCTATGTCAATCTTCGATTTTTTATATCCTGTCAAAAAGGGATAGTACTCACTTGCAGTAACTTTTTCCGGGGGTAAAACAATTGAATGTAGTTACAACGAAATCACGTGGTCCGTGCTTTGCGAGACAGAAAATGTAACCGTCTCAGCCAACTTTCTTCCCTTGATGTGACAAATTTCTCTGCTGGTTTATTTGACTACGTAAATAACCGCTATGGTAAAAAATTTACTTTTTATATTGAACTAACTTTTTGTCCGCGGCTTCACCCACGTGCACTACATCGAGCGGCTTCTAATTTCCTTTACCGAAGGACCTCTTGGTATGCCACGTTAGTACTCGTAGTTACGCCCTCAGGTGCTAGGATTACCAGTTGCTATGTGAGCTTTCTCTGGAGCAGGCCAGGCCCATGTGAGAAGCAGTCCTCCCTCAGAACTCACCATGTCGCCTTTAGCGACTGTCCCTGGACCTCACTTTTAGTCATAACGAAACAGGCCGTGAATTGGAATTGCAGTCTCTTTAATTCGAATGGGTGATCGGTTGGAATGAGTGGTATATGCTATACTAAAACTTGTTCCTTCCGTGCACATCCAGCGAAGAATGTGGCGTCAATTACATCTTTTTGCCAAGTCTTTACTCAGGTCGTATTGCTATTGCAACATTTTGGCGGTAACATTAATATAGCACCAACCTTGGGGAGAAGCTTGTGTGGTGATAGGCCCGGGAGGGTAGATGCTGTTGACGAAATTCACAGGGTAATTAACAGCAACATCCATTTTTACAACTGTGTACACAGATTTTCCCTCCATTTCTACCTCTTTGATCAATTTAGCAAGCTGTACTAATTATTTGTTGTATTAATATATTGTTAAAGTTGTGTAATCCTCAATGGCAATATTTCTTAACTATTTGTTGATTCAATTCAAAACTACAAAATAAAGACTGTATAAACAAATGTTTGTCTTCTAAGCTTTCTCGTTGCAATGCTACAGGAATATATTAAATTTAATTTTAATGTTATTTCATGGACAAAAGCTCTGATTTGTTGTAAAACCAAAAACACTCTTCCTCGCATTGTTAAAACACGTTATTTTGTCAGCTCTCCAGGTGATTTGCAAGTTTTGCGATCTGACAGTTACGTTCGCAAAAAAACCTATAAAATGTTGCAACACAAAGATTGGTTACTGCACAGATGGCATATATATAATTTCACTCTTCATACAAAATGACATGTTAAATCACTAACCGTGAGGAAAATGTGATTTATATAAGCGTATTGAATCTCATAATGAAAAAAAAACATAGTGCTATGTATTTCACTGACCACCCAAATTATGAAAATGAGATATTTAATTACTGATCAAACTACGTTCTAGCGAATTTGTCTACAACTGTAAGGGAAATAAAACATTTGTTTCACAGAAAGAGACCGGTTTCCTTTGTGTTTATAATTTGTTAGTTTCATAAGTTTGTGTAAAATATGCTGGTTTGAAAGTTGTAGGCATGGAAACGATGTAGCACAGGTAATATATCATTGGAAACACATGTTACCCCTTTTAACCTTGTTATGGGTGAAATTTTGAAAAATCCCGAAATTAATTTTTAAGTGTCTATGTAGCCAACCCTTTTAAGTAAATGACATAACGATATATTATTGGGTTGATGAGCTATTGGGCAGTACTGTGAAATACATCCCACACCTATTCACCCTCTTAGAAGCAGAATTATAAAAAAATCCTAAAACAATTTTTTTTTCCATTTATATAAGTAGTCTTTAAAGCAGAGAGCCTTAGCAAAATCCTCTCGAGTTAATAAGCTACTGATGAATCATCGAAAAAACCATTTTACGCCTTTTTGTCCTCTTAGGGGTCGAATGTTAAAAAAAATCCTTTCTTAGTAAGTGTCTGCTCCCTAAGAGGTAGCCATTCCTAAATTTTCCAGCTTTTGCGTCAAGTGGTTTTACTGTGCGTTGATAAGTACACAAGTCAGTCAGTCAGGACACTTCATTTTATACATAGAGATTTCATTGAAAAATAAAAATTGCACGTAAATAAAAAATTCATTACGGCTTATGAGACCGAGCCTTGACAAAAATATAATGGTTTCGTGAAGAACGCACAATCCACCATATGTTAATATCTACCTACAGAAGTATTGTAAATTAGTATCACCATCTTGTCTCTTGCTGCCGCATAACTCAAAGGGTTATGGTCAACTGGTTGNTAACTCAAAGTTCAACGCTACATGTGTTCAGTCTTCACCAAAAAGTCCATTCACGTGCGCCAAGGCTGGTACACTCGGGCAATGTTCATTCATCCGCCAGATACATTCACAGACATCCCAGGCGCCTCGATGCCCTCTCTGGAGGTCGAGGCTGCAATTCATTCCATGCCGTCTGTCCAGCAAATTACCTCCCGTGACCCCGACCGCAGCACGACCTTCCTTGCGCTGGACAACGTCCAGATGCGACCCACCCGGGGCCCTGTCTCTTTCTTCCTACATCCTTTTGTTTTATGTATTCGTGTATGTTTGGTTTACATTCGGTGTGCGGACTGCAAGCCTCGAGAGCTGATGTTAATTTGAATACTTGTTTATAAACAGGGGTGCTGACTTGTAAAACACATTGGGGGTGCACAAAAAATTGGGAAAAAAATTTCAAGCGCCATATTAAAAAAGTGGTGCAGCTGAAGGCCAAAATTAAGGTGGGTAGCACCTGCCTGTTACTATGCTATAAAACACTGATCGCAGCGGAATCCTGTAACCAAACTAGAACTAGCGACGTAATATTGAGGACTGAAATATTGGGGGTGATGAAATTCCCCGAAAATATTTTGAGAATTCTCACTATGTAAAGCATTCCTGCAGTCGGCACCAGTAGATATAACAGGAGAGTACTTATAGAAAAACAACATTGGTTAAAACCAATATAAGAATTACAATTTTACCTCTACGTTTGTAGGTGAAACTCTCTTCTCATTTATTTTTGTCGTTTGTAATCACGGATGCAATGGTGGGATCACAATAAAAAAACATAAGCATAGACATATAAAAGTTATATTTGTTTATATAAGTATAATTTTTGTAACTGTTGTTTGTTTGGCTTTAAATTTTTTCTTTTGCGATCGTAAGATTTGGATATCCTGTAAAATTTATGATAGTAAACTGTTACCTATATGTTGCTTTCTCTAGATGCATATCTTGCAACATTCCTTCGCTTCCGCATATGATTCAATTGGAGTGGAGATGAGAGTGAAACGAGGTGAGAATGGAGTGAGTGAAGAAATTTTTGGGCGTCTCTTAACATCGAGGTCTTGAGAGCCGAAGAGGGTAAAGTACGGTGAGTATGAAGCAGCGCCGGAATGCAAGGGGGGTGGGAAATCTCCGAGAAAACCCGCCAACCAGCGACATCGTCCGGCATGATTCCCACATGCAAAAATCCGGATGACCCTGCCGGGACTCGAACACGGTTCGCCTTGGGGGGAGGCGATCCGTCTGATCACTACAGCACCGCGGCCCCGGCATGATTATGTCCCTCCGTTTTGTGCACTGCGTCAGGACCTCATACACACGACCTGCTAGTTTTACAGTTACTGTTACGCTTTCAATTGTAAACCTAGCTTTATTCATGCGAGTTTTTTTTGTGCTACGTTAATCATGGAGTTCCCTATATGTTGGCAAGCTCCACATACTGCCAGTACTTGCAATCACTAAACCAAATAAATTCAGAATAAGATTATGCTTTTTGCATCTGTCGTTGAGATTTTTGTTGGCTTCATATTTTGTTTTGTCTATTTTTCGTAATTACCTTTTGGTGGACATTCTTTCTCTCCATTTTTGTGTAAATATCGCATTTTCATATTTGCATATTTTTGCGCAATTATTTTTCAAAAATGAAAAAAAAANCTCCATTTTTGTGTAAATATCGCATTTTCATATTTGCATATTTTTGCGCAATTATTTTTCAAAAATGAAAAAAAAACAAACGTTTTGCGTGGATATTTCATTTTTATTATTACACTTTAATTTGTTTTTAATTGAATAATGTTTTATTTAGAANAAACGTTTTGCGTGGATATTTCATTTTTATTATTACACTTTAATTTGTTTTTAATTGAATAATGTTTTATTTAGAAATTATTTAAACCCTTGGTTGTTTTTACCCGTAACCAGCTTCGCCAATGAAGAAACGTCAACAAATTGATCAGTAAGTTTTATTCTCCCAAGACTATTTTAGTTCTAGTAGCGTCATCGTCAGCTATGAATACACTGTCGTCACCTTCTTGGTTTTATTCGCTAACTTCCTGGTCTGGGGAGAGTCCTTGACCATTGATGGCAGATTACCAGCACGACGCGTACACACGCTTGCATCACGGGCTGTATCATAGCTATTTGAGGGAGAGGCGTCGAACCCATCTCTTACCAACGAAAGATAGTATGTTTCTTGTTCCTTAATCGCTACGATTATTGCGATATTAGAAATGTGCCTTGCAACTTGCTGCTATATATAAAGTTAAGTATAAGGCGTGAGCATTGGGGAAAAAGTAGGAATTATTTATATGTTAGTCTTTTGCCGTTTAAAATTTGATTTCGAAATTAGGTTTACCTGGCTTGTCCCTATAACTTACCACATTTAATTAAAATATATAATTACTATATATGTGATTTATCATGATAAAACAGAGATAGTTTTCTGGTGTTTAAATTATGTAATTGGAGTAAGAAACTAATTTCACAGATACTGTCTAAAAAATTTCTAATGTATGCTTTTCATTTGGCACCTTTTATCATTTTAATTACTTTCGTTTCTTTTAGAANCTGTCTAAAAAATTTCTAATGTATGCTTTTCATTTGGCACCTTTTATCATTTTAATTACTTTCGTTTCTTTTAGAAAAAAAAAGTAAACATCAAAAAAATATTAATTTTTTTCTATTTAACACACAGTATGTATGGAAATAATGTTTTGTACAATTTTTTGTAAGCCAAATGTATTTTTATAAAATTGTTAGCTAAACTAAAATGTTCTTCAAGCAAGAAAGTAAGTAAACCTACTAAAGAATTTGTAAAATTAATATTTGACAAGATATTAAGTTGCCATTGTAACAAAGAAACGCTGAAGTAATAACGCAATGTGTTACGCAACTCCATTACTCCATTATTTTCAGTGTTACAAACTATACATTTTAATTTCATTGTCTGAAATTACTACAGTTTTCACAAGTTGTGAATTCGAACATGACTCATGATAGTTTCGTACACATTTACACAGTGTTGTGTACAGTGTTTCTTCACAGGTATTAGGTACTTATTTTGACATTCTGAAATAGCAAAAGTTTATGTTTTGAATTCTATTTTTTTTTAATTCCACGTACAAAAAATATATTTTTTATAAAAACACAGTATTTTTTAACTATTATCTATCTTTTCAAATTTAAGTCATGCTAAAAGCCTGCAGAAAGATTGAAATATAATTTTACACAGCCTCAAAGACGTGCATTATGACTTTAATAAGCATACATTAACGTCGTAAGACAGTGCCCGAAGGTTATCACATGGGCGGCTAAGGAACTAAACCACCAGCTCATTAGAAAACATAACAGGGATTGAACCCGCAGAATCCTGTATTTTTTGCTTTCTCTAACACTTTTGGTAGAAGACAGACAACAAACGCAAAAATTATGTCAGTGCTGTGCAAGGGACATCTATACATTTAATAAAACTCAACGTCTCTCTGTTTGTCGGTCTGTTAGTGCGCTTATCACTCGAGAACCACTTATGCGATTTACGTGTTTTCTTTTTAATTCATAGCTATGTTCTCTGACCAGGTTTTAGTATATATTTTGTTACGTAAAGTAACATAAGGAATAAGCAGTGACGATAATAGTGAATCAAGTCGGGAAAAGGTTTGCCACCAGCGCGCTCTCTTGCAATACGCTGTCTAAACCGTTAAAGATGGAACAATATAATTGTGTAAATATTTGTGTAGAATAAATACTAAAAAAAACTCCGCATTAGCATATATCTATCTATAACAGAAAAATATTAATAAGCGTTTTTACCATTTAAATTCTCAATAAATAAATACGTAAAATTCAAGCTGTCGTTTCCCCAATAAAAACTTCACATTTATCAAAGAAAAAATGTAATTAGTATTGTGTAACGAAAAAAACCTAAACAATCATTCTGTAGTCCACGCGCGCGGAGCCGCGGGCACAGCTAGTTAACTATAAATGAATACGTGGAAAATCGAACACAAAGTAATTTCAAAACACCGCGACGTATACGCTCTGAGACAAACTTCGGCACAGCTAACTAGGATATTTGATGGCACGTGTGCAAAGAAGAAAAGCAGTTTAATAATTCTGAAACTTGTTTTCTCTGTAACCATTCAGTATTTTATTGAGGCACTTTCCTATGCAGTCCTTCAAGAATGGAGGAGTCTCACATCGGTCTTGAAGTATGACTGTACAGGCAGAGGGAGTGAGTTAAGATATTTGGGCGGCTTTTATCATCGAGGTTTCGAGAACCGATGTAGGTGAAGTGAGGTGAGTATGGAGCAGCGCCGGAATGCAAGGGCGTGGAAAGTGGAAGATCTCCGAGAAAACCCGTTGATCAGCGGCATCGTCCTGCACGATTCCCGCCGGGAATTGAACCCAGTTTGCCTTGATTGTTGGAGAGTAGTCTGACCACTACACCACCGTGGCCCTCACAGGCAGAAGATCTATTCTATTATAGTGAGTACTGCCATTGTAGTAAAGCGCAAATCTCAGAATAATCAGAATATTATACAGTATACCAAAAATTTGCATGCAATGTATGTACTTCAATGTCTAAAAGCTATGGAGAAAAACGCAGTATTTTTAGTAACTTCGGATTTATTGTTTGGCCCCACACGAAAACGTAACATGAGGGCCAGAATTTTACGCTGGCAATTACAACAATTTCATAACTAAAAAGTAATGTACAAAAATTGTTTGATTCGTCTCTCATGACTGATGTACTGAAACTGTATTCAGGTGACATTTAGTTGAACTAACGAATTGGCAAGTCAGAGAAGAATGATTTAATTTAAATATTATTACAGCTTTAAAATATAGTTGTTTTTGTATATTCACCTACAAAGTATTCAGCTACTTCAACTCAGAACAATTAACGTGACTGTAATTAACTGTAAATCGAAGAACGTTTTTAAGCCTAAATAATATATTTAGCGACATCTGTTGTGATAAGAAAACAACTCTAACTGCCTTTCCAGCTATTCTTAAACTGTTAGAGGCTATACATGTTAAACTGAGCACTTTTGGAAGCCTGCTTAAAATGTTTTGTATGCTCATTGCGTATTCTTCCACTGTATGTAAAATTAACGTTGCTATTTGCCTAATCACTTTATTCAGGCGTCGCGTCGGTCAAGTGAAATTGTAAAATTATCATAAATATAAATATTTTACAAATTTGCTAATTATTACACTTGTGTGCATTAAAAACACTGACACTTTTAATTCAAAGCTAAGACCTGGAACTATTTTCCCTCCATCATTGCCAACTTAACTGGGCGCATCCACTCTGTGTGCCCGTTAATATATATGTAAGTAGGGACAACATAATTTTTCAGAGATTGATTTCGGAAATGCTCAAATAACCGTGAACAGCCTATAATTGTATGAAGATACCTAACCAGTTAATAAATTCGTAAACGCCGTGATGCGTGGCTACCTACACTTGGGGTGCCAATTAGTCAACTAACTTATTGACAGTAGTAGTATATACATAGATACATTAAAAACCTTAATTTCTGTAAAAAGATATTTTTGAAAAAAAAAATTTCATTTCCTTTATTTTGATTTACAGTAGGTATATTTGTGCGACACAAACAATGTAAAACTATGCAGAGTACATAAGAGTATGAAGGTGAAACAGCAGATTGTTATACGACTCCAGTGGAGCGCGCCAGGAAAATAGCGTCACTAGCCAGCAAAATGTCGTTAACGCCGTCTAACAATCAGCGTCAAGTAACCTACTCGCCAGCCGGCAGCTCGGCCTTTGAGGAGGCTTTCGTAACATGTGTAGATTTACGCATCCTGGTAGTCAATCAGACACAATGACCGTTCCCGTGGCTCTGTGATGTGCATCGCTACCCCGACATTCACTAAACACAAGTGCTGGCCACTCCTCCCATCTAACAGCTCTGTATATATATATATATATATATATATATATATATATATATAATGTGTGTATGTATAAGTATGGTCCTTCGCCACACTGCCGCAACTGGTGGGAGTGGCATTAAAGGCACACCTACACATCACATACACTATACTACATTACAACAACGTAAGCTGCAAGCGAAATACTACTAGTTGGACATCGCTCTTACCCATCTTTCCCCTTCCTATATTTTCCTGTTTTTTAATACTCGAATACTAATCTATTCTTTTCCTGTGTTCCAGAAATATGGCTGTCATCTAACTGAGTTCTGTCTCCCGCCACCAGTGCTCACAGTGCGAACCTGGTTAACAACTCAGCTCCAACATTACTTATTTCATACCACCCTACATCAACTTCACAAAAGTCTACCTTCGTTAACTAACAACTGACCCTACTTTCTCCCGCCCTAGTTTTATATATATATATATATATTTATATATGTATGTATACATACACTAACTTTTGTGAGAAATGCATCACCAAGAAGGATACATGTGATTGAAATTAACTTTATACCACACATTAGGTACATGACCAAACAGAACTGTATATTATCTCTGTCCTTTAGAATTCAGTATGGTATGAAGCCCCCACGTGATGCAATCAGAGCCCCTAAACGGTGTGGCATGGAATCAAAGAGGACCTAGATATGTTCCTGGGAAATCTCCCTTCATGTGGTATGTTTACGAGTCCACAAAGCATCAACAGTGGTTGCTGGAGGTCCGTGACGAACAAGTCGCCGACCAACCATTGCCCAGATATGTTCGATGGGTGACATGTCCGGTGTACATGCAGGCAAGGGAAGCAGTGGTACCCGTCGTTCATTGAAGAAGGCTTACACATTCCTCGCCACATGTAGTCGGGCATTGTCCTGCTGAAATATAGCATGTGGAGTCGCCTGAAGGAGGGTTATTACTTCGGGCTGTTCAGATTACACTGAATACGTAGGAGTCGAGATCGCATGTTGAATCCAATGGCGCTCCAAACCATCACACTTGGCGTTTTTCTGCTATTCCGCTCCACAGTGCAAGTTGCCAGATTGCAGTCACCACGGTATCGTCTAACACGTATGCGGCCATCACTGTAGGGCAGGTTGAAGCGGGACTCGTCCGGAAACACTACATTTGGCCACTCAGCATGCCAGCGACGGCGTTCACGTGCCAATTGCAGTTTGTAGTTTCTGGGCAGTGGAAGCCGACGCAATGGCATTAGTGCCACCCGTCCAGCCCGCAACAGACGGTGTTGAAAAGTTGACGCAGACAGGTCCACACCCGTTTCAGTGCTCTAGTGTCGAGCCAAAACAGTGGACGAGGCTGTACGGTCCGTTACAGCCATGCGGACAAGATGGCTGTCATCCCGTGCTGTGGTCACATTGCGTGGTCCAATGCCCGCTCGTTGCTGCGTATGACCATCTTCTATCCACTGGTGCCACGCACGCATCACTGCCGTAGCAGCATGCCTTGTACGAGCCAAAATGTCACGGTATGACAAACCCATTTCCCGGATACCGATCGTTCTGCCCCATTCGAACTCACTCACTTGCCGATATGGCGGCCTTTGACGTCTATGAGGCGTATTGGCACTTGCTTTCACTTCGTTTGACGGTTCTTCACTGACTGAGCTTGGCGTAAAACGGACCTTACCGGTCACACAAGAGAGGGCGCTGCTGGGCCTACGTGTACACCATCTCCCTGCGATCATAACGACTTATTGCTGGTACATTGTTCAACACATCATCCGAGTTTGGATTCATTCGAGCCATTATTTCTGGGTGTAGCAATTTCCACAAACAATTGTGTGTGTCTGTGTGTGTGTGAGTGTGTGTTCTCCGCGACTGTTGCACAGATTTTCTCAGTGCCCTCTCCACTTTGCGCTGGTTTGCTGTGCCCTACCATCTAGACCCTTCCTCTTTCTGAGTGTGTCCATAGCTACAATTGCGACCATGGCAGCAGACATCCTTGCTCAGCCGCAATGCATGTGCCCAATTTTGATTATTAAATCATACCTGAGGCGTAAAGGGCTTGCCCTGAGACGCGTCCCATTCTCAAACCGTCGTAGCTACTATCATGCATGTTAGAGAGCTCACAGACTTGTGAAGGGGCTCACGCTGGCGTAGCGGGATTTAGGGGATCGCCAGTAATAAAAAAAACACCGTTCCTGTTTCCAATCAGAGAATGGGTGCTCCCACATCAAAGGAACCATCACGCAAAATTCGTCTCTGTGTACTTATCTACCCAGTCTTTGGCGTGTAATTTAACAACCACGCAAAGAAAGTTTTGACTTGCTGAAAACTGCATTTGTTACATCATCAGAACGTTTATAGTTATTTCATTGAAGTATTAACTTCGTTTCCTTCAACGATGGTTTGTGTAGTGAAGTGCAATGAAGAGTAGTGGAGTGGAGAGATTTGGCCGGCTCTTAACAACGGTGTCTTGAGAGCCGAGTGAAGTGTAGTGTTTTGCAGTCCTATGATGTGCTGTGCAGCTGCATCAGAATTATCTGGTGGTGTAAGTATGCTAAATATTTAAGTGAAACTATTTTTGTGCAGTAGTTTCTCAGGTTCGGTGGAATGAATGAAATTCTAAATAGAAAGCAGTTCATCAAGTCAAGATGATAATTAACTCGTAAGGTTAAGTAAAATAATTATCAATTTCCTCGATCGTTCCCGGGTATGTTTAGTGTCGTAATTTTCTGGAAATAATCCAATGAAAATATTAATTGATAACAATTAAGACCTTCCAGTTTAGGCCCATAGTTAGGTTTGACGAAGGAAGTAAATATACGCGAAACGATAGTTTACATTTCCTATTTTCAGGAAGTGTTGAAATGGAGAGGACCTTCAGCTGTAGTGTCATAATTGGCATAATTTTACGCATGCTGGTTGCCTGGAACTCCTCTGTTTGTGGTTCCACTACTAAGACATCTTCCATATAATAATCCCTCGGGCCTAAATGTGCTGATAAGTGTTTTGGTGGCACACAGAAAAATCTCGAAGCATCACCAGAAAACATAACTAGCACAAAAAAAAACTTAGAACAACATTGTGAGGGGACGCCATGTCTCCTAATCAACGATTAAATCACAATTTTAAAAATCTCTGAATTTACGTGCATTTTGATGGGACGGATTGGTTTACACTACACACGCTATGCCTCCTCATAACTAGTGCAGTTTGTGCTGGACAAAATGTCCCAAAATAATCTGCACCAAGGAAGAGGAAAAAGTGCATAATAATTGTGAAGTCACATTCGATTGAGAGAAACGAAATGCTGTGTAGTTTTGTTATGGGTTTCGGATACCAAAGAATTATTATTTTTTTATTTATTCCAAACATTGTTCAACTTGTATGCATGCTCGTGATGCCATTTTCCACGAACAAAAAAATTCAACACTTTATATTTTTTTTACAATTTTAAGTCAAATCCACAATGTTATGTGCATTGCTGTAGCCATGATAACAAACACGAACTAAGATGTTCTAATGAGAAAATTTACAACATAAACTAATGCCGTGGGCTACCGCGTGACATATATGTAATAACCAAATAACAGTTCATGCATTTTATAAAAAAATGTTGGAAATAAATAAATATTTTGCATATTTAAAAAAAAAATAATTGCATAACCCATTATTTGGATTACGTAAATGTCAAGAAGCAACCCATGGCATTAGTTTACTTTGTAAATTTTTTCGTTAGTACGTCTTAGTTAGTATTTGTTGTAATGGAGGCAACAAAACGGAAACATTTTGGATTTGACATCAAATTATTCAAAATATATAAAGAGTAATTTTTTTATTTGAGAAAAAATGTCATCGTATACAATGCGTACAAGTGAAAAAATGTTTGGAATAATTATTAAATAGTTAATTTTTCGGTAACTTCCACCTTTAAAAGTTGGAAGTTTGTGGAGCTTGGGCAGTTGAGAGACTCGAATTATGAAGCATCGAATTTTCTAGTTGTAGAAACTTAAAAATTTAACACGCAAATGGTAGAGTAACTCATGGCCTTCCCAAAACATGAACGGTATCCTTGGCGGCACGTGGCATGAATTAACAACAGTAGTGCGTGACAAATAATGTTTTCGTGGTAGGTGTAACCAGTTTTCGGTGAAGAAGCCAGGAGTGGACGGCGCCCTCGCGCGCAAGAGGAAGTTATTCGCGCGGTGGTGACGATGCGCGGATGGTAGAAGAGGTGGCGCGGCTTCTCACACGTCGGCCTTGACAGAGTTTCACACATACGCGAGGCATGGCCTCCCGTGGCCTTTCTCCCTGCCCCCCTTGCCACTCCCCAACGGTCAAACACACAACGTGACGTCACGTGGAGGCACGTCAGCCGGGACGTCCAGTCGTCCGTCTTCGTCGACGGCCCCTACCTGCCGCCCACCGCCTGCATTCCACCACACAGTACTTATGGAAAATCCCTAGTATAGTATAGGCTGTTCACAGTAGAGTGAGCACTTTTGAAAGCCCTCTCATTTGGAATAATATTCAATAAATATATTATATTTTAGCACTGGGCGTTAACTTCCTAGTGCGATGGAATATGCTCACTGTGTTTATTACTTACACGGAAATGTTTATTTGAAAGGGTGGTTTAGGATAAAAAATGACCGATAGGAAAAAAGTAAATAGGGCCTCAAAAGTGCTAACTTTATCGTGAACAGCAAATACCTCTTNTAAAAAATGACCGATAGGAAAAAAGTAAATAGGGCCTCAAAAGTGCTAACTTTATCGTGAACAGCAAATACCTCTTCGTAGTTTTCTTTTTTCCCTTAAGGAAACTGCGCTTTAAAACCCTAAAAATCCTATGTTGAACCATTTTCACTATTTTTTCTTCTTGAATAGCTCTCTCTCTTCCCTTTTCTCTCTCTCTCTCTCTCTCTCTCTCTCTCTCTCTCTATTTCTTTATATATATCTATATATAAATAAATTCGAAATTATGTTTGGATGTTTNTAAAAAATGACCGATAGGAAAAAAGTAAATAGGGCCTCAAAAGTGCTAACTTTATCGTGAACAGCAAATACCTCTTTGTAGTTTTCTTTTTTCCCTTAAGGAAACTGCGCTTTAAAACCCTAAAAATCCTATGTTGAACCATTTTCACTATTTTTTCTTCTTGAATAGCTCTCTCTCTTCCCTTTTCTCTCTCTCTCTCTCTCTCTATTTCTTTATATATATCTATATATAAATAAATTCGAAATTATGTTTGGATGTTTGTTTGTCCCTCTTTCACATCGCAACGGAGCAACGGATCGACGTGATTTTTTGCACAGAGATAGTTGGACGACCGGGAAGTGACATAGGCTACTTTTTATACCGAGAAAATATCTTATTTAAATCTCTTATTAAAATTCTTATTGGAATATGAAAAAGTACACAAACGGAATAACAACACAACGTCAACAATGCTACATTGAAACCGAGCAACAGATCGACGTAATTTCTTGTACAGAAATAGTTGGAAAGCTGAAAGATGATATTGGTCACTTTTTATCACGAGAAAATATCTCAAAAATGTTCAAACAATAATAATAGTTAATCAAGTCGGAAAAAAAGTTTGCCTCCAGCGCGCTTACTTGCAATGCGCTGTCTAAACCGTTAAAGATAGAACAATATCATGTAGTAAAGAATTGTGTAGAATAAAAAGACCTAAAAAATACTCCGTGGCAGCATATATCTATCTGTAACAGAGAAATACTAATAAGTGTTTTTACCAGAGATAAAACTTTTCCCTCCTTCATTACCAAATTTACTGGGCGCATGTCCCTATTCGCCTGGAACGATTTCGGGAAACCATGGAAAGCCAAAATGAGAATGGCCCGACTGGGATTCAAACCCCGGTCCTCCCGAATGCGAATGTATTGACTTGCCCCTGCGCTACTTCGCTCAGGCCGTACCATGAAATATCGGCGGCTGCGCTTCTGCACTGCAGTAAAAGTTGACTTAGGCTACTTTTTATCCCGAAAAAATATCTCATTCCCTCAAAATAAATTTTTTAGTAAAATTAGCGCTTGGGGTACAATGCTGCGTCAGTGCTCAATACATCAATATATCGATACTTATAGATGTATTGATAAGTATCGATACTTATCGATACATCTATACGTATCGATATAGAAAATAACATCGATTTATATGTAACTGAAAAATGTATCGTTCCCTGCTGTATATGTATAGCCTAACTATTATATAAATGCGAAAGTGTGTTTATTTGTTTGTTTGTGCTTCCACGTCGCAACGGAGCAACGGATCGACGTCAATTTTTGCACAGAGATGTTGGAGGGCCGGGAAGTGACAGGCTACTTTTTACCCCGAGAAAATTTCTCATTCCCTTGGGGAAATTCTTATTGGAAAATGGAAAAGTACACAAACGCAATAACATGTAACGTCGCAACCTAGCAACAGATCGACGTAATTTTTTTCACAGAAATAGTTGGACGGCTGAAAGTTAATATTGGCTACTATTTATCGCGAGAAAATGTCTCAAAATATTTACTTTCGCGAGTCGGTTTTACCGTATGTAGACGCGGAGAGCAATGGAGGTGGCGAATGGAACCATCGTTGGAGGGGGGGGGGACCTTATTTTAAAAAAAAACCTAAACAATAATTCCGCTTTTTCTGAAAAATTGTCGTACTCCCAGGGCATTTATTTTCTGAAATAAGCGTGTATGCGCAAATAATGTTGTTACAATTTTTTACCAAGAACTTGCACCGAGCAGAGTGGTGCAGTGGTTAATTTTTGGACTCACATTCGGGAGGACCTGGGTTCGAAACCAGGTCCGGCCATTTTGATGTTGGTTTTCCATGGTTTCTCGAAATCACTCCACTGGCGAATGCTGGGATGGTTTCTTCTTAAAGGCCATGGCTGATCCCTTCCCCTCTCCTCTTTCTCTGAGCAACTTGCTCCGTCTCTAATGACCTCGCTGTAAACGGGACGTTAAGCCCTATAGTCTATTCGCGGTTTCTTCACACTATTGAATCAAACCTTCGAAAAATCACTCCATGTATGACGTGTTTAGTTATTTCCAAAATATGCCATTTATCACAAGCGTTTTAAGCTTGTGATTATAAAAGTAACTTTTTTTCTTAAATTTAAATGTAATTTATATTTTATCTCTACATGATAATGCTTCGTTTATAAATACGTAATATGAATAAAAACAGTGCGAAAACATGTGTGTTTGTAACGCCTATTATTAAATAGTTCTCTTGCACAATATTATTACAACTGAGTGCGCACGAACGTGGTGGATTTTTCCTATGGTGTAATTTTCCTGACTTAGTTAAGCTTAGTTTGGACGAGGCGGAGAAATATTCTGGAAGTAGAACTTTAGCAGGGCTTCAGAAAAGTGTGAAGTAACAGTGAATGTACTTTAACTACCGTTCTATCTAGGAAGTTCCCGTAAGAATACAGGGATGAAACAGTAGCTTCTATCGCGAACTCCAGCCCCACACGCCAGCAAAATTTCTTCACTGACCAGCAAACTTTTGAAACGCCGTTCGCCAATCAGAGCCTGGCAACTTACACGCCAGCCGGCAGCCCAACCAATAGGGAACCTTTCACAGCGTGCAGTACCCAATCAGACGCAAGCCACGTTTCCAGATCCTCGCGCAGCGAATAAGAGCATGGGTACGCCCGTAACAAAGGAACCGCTACCCCATTTCGTCTGTGCGTACTTATCTGCATGTTTTCCGAAGCATGCAGAATGGAAATACACTTAAATTTGGACTCATAATACTTTTATTGATTTATTTTGTTAACATATAAATAAGTAAATTATAGGTAAATATTTTACAGTGTTACAACATATTTATGCATTCTCCTTTCGTATGCAATATTAATTGTACTTTCCTGGCAATTCTGGTAGTGTCTTTGCGACTTTCTAATGAGCTCTGCACGTCGTACAGTCAGGTGCAGTGATCATTTGTAAGCCACTGTCCTTCTTATTTAACTGTTATGAGAGTCTGACGTGGATGGCAGGAGGCTTGCGTCTAGAAGAACCAGTTCCCTACCCACAGGACAGACCTGTAGTCATGTTGAGCCTGAGGGATGTATAAGATGGAGGTTGAGCAACGGCGAAGTCTGGAATCGAACTGGGTACCCCATCGGTGGGAAGCCATAGTCTAAACCACTTCAAGATTATTTAAATGCATTTTTAATATTAATAATATGTCGAATCAAAAACTTCAAATATATTTAGTAGTTTGTTCCGAACATGTGCAATTCTGTCGCGGTGCAACGCAAGTTACACGGCAAGAAAATGATGCTTTGTGAGGAAGTGGGTGGGGGACTGTGCCTCTGGCTAAACCAGTGGCGTGTGAAGGCAAGCAAAGACTGCGGCAGACGGAAGAGATGTGACTGGTGTCTTGACCTTGCATTGAAGTCTCCGGTGCTCTTCGCGTCGTGTGACGTCTCCAGCGGCGGCCTTCCGCGCCGCGAGTGTCCACTCTCCAGTGACCTTGGGCCCGGTCCACACACACACCTGCAGGAGGAACTGCAGCTCGTCGCTGCCACAGAATACGTACGCATACAGAAATGAAACGACGAGGCACAGGCAATCTTCAGGATATGTCCGCAGCTGGGATGGACCGTGGGGTTGGGAGAGGAGGTAGCAATTGCCCCTCTGCAACAAAAAAGAAATAGTGAAATTACGTAAATTATAGGTCAAAGTATTTGCCATATTTGTATGCTCTACATTACCCAAATTTCAATAAAAGTGTCCTGTGTGTAAATTAACCCAATTAATAAAAACAATGAATATGTGAATGCTAAAATTTGCCTTAACAACTAGTGATTGCCTCTGACTGAAATTATAGTTACGCCCATGGATGCCAGCTTTTATTCATACGATTAATCTTCGTTATACTACATACATTCCAACTTCTAATGGATATTAGTCAACACGTTAAAACATCGCACGAAAACCTGCAAATAAAAAAATGTCATTAAAATAATTTTGAACAACTATGATTATAATAATAATAGAGATGATTACCACAGCTACAAATTCATGTGCAATGGAAGAGTACAAATTCGTGAGCAATACATTAGTTGTTCTCTCAAAATTTTTAATATCGTACAATTTTTTTTTTTTTTTTAGTGTTATTTTTGCTCTGCTAAGTTTTTATATTTTATGCTAAGTACCAAGTTAGGGAATTATACTATTATGAGGTATTAACTGACTTTAATCATGAAGACAAAGGAGGTATTTAATTTAACTATTATGAGGGAGGAGATTACCAGAAAGTTCATGCAACAGTCCGCCATCGCCGACTCCACCAGGAGGGTGTAGGGACTATGACGCCAGGCCAGCTGTCAATCATTCCCCACCCACCGGGTGACATAGCGGCGGCCGGGTCGACGTGAGTCCTCCCCCCTTTCACCCTCCCACCCACATGTGAAGAGACTGGTCATACTACGATCACGGTTATTTTAAGTAAATTTATAATTAAGCTAATTTATTATTAAGAACAGGAAAAATTCTCAAAATACGTTTTCCCTGGGCGAGTAGGAACGCGAATTACTCTCAACGTGGAACAACTTATCGCTTGGTTTATAAGACTCACATTCGCACTGCACAAACTGGTACAAGCGATGAAATGTGAAAGGTTACAACCCACTACATTGTAATATTGAGTGGAAGAGAGGAAATAGTGCTATTAATAGCTAGTCTGTAGACAGCTAGGCTGTTTGTCACGTCTGCTGCCGGCGGCTTTAGCAGTCAATCCATTTTACGGCAGGATCTACATTATAACTTACCATTTGTAATTGATGTGGCGAACATTGTCTTTTAATTTTTCTGATTACCAGTGATTAGAAAAGATATCCACTTAGCAGACCTATATGAAATATTAATTGTGTTTCTAATATAAATGTCTTAATATTAATGTGGCCTCCACACTTGCTTTAAAAATATATAGCAGTTTGAGTTTGAGACCGCTGGTTTACACCATTAGGAACACTTTATTATTTTGTCAAAAAATAATTTTTCTAAAATTAAACACAAGTTTGCTGATTTTTAATAAGAACTTTTTCACAAATATGATTGAAGCTGAAATAAGCGTTATGTAATGACATTGCGGTTTTACTGAGCTAGCAGCCGTTAATTTGGAGGCTCGTAAGCTACTTTTCAAAACCTGTCGTCTTCGTAACTCCCCTGAAAGTCCAGTGCTCGCAGTGCAAATAGGTAAGATATATGGGCTTCGCCACTATTGTGCTGTTCTGGACAAGCAGAAGTTTTTTTTTTACCCAAGCACTTACCGGCATTTATAATCTCCCGGTCCTCCACAAAGAGCCACTCTCCAGATGCAGGTATACACGACGGGTGGGTAATTTACGATATTAAAAGAACTTATGCTGTAAAAGCAGTTTTGACAGGGAAATATCTCTTCTGTCGCTTCTTACTGATTTTGGACCTTAGCTTGTATGACATTCTGGTCACACGTCACCGTGTCATTCATATCCGGCCATGACTTCTTTAGCCATGCCGATCACGGGCTCAAGGAGAAAGTTCTTCGTACTGCTGCACGGGGGGACAAAAGAAGGCGAAGAGCTCAACAAAAGGAAACGAAAACGGGTCGCGTGGAGAAAACAGGAGACAATCTGAGGACGGAATAGTTAGTGATGTGGTGGCGCGTTTCCAGAGAGTGTAGGAGTCGAGTACAGAATGCTGTTGTTTGAGTACTCTGGCCATGTGGGCCTTGGTTATGTACATTCCCCGATGTAGCTATGAACAGGCCACTATGATCGGTGTCTTTCGTGGAAGTACTTATGGAGAAAGACATCCCCGCCATATTGGATTTGTGTGCATACCTCCATAACTTAATTTCCAAATTCAATATTTAAAAACCAAGCTTGTCCAGGCACAGAGAACATCTTAACTGTGATTTCGAAGTCCAACTTACTTTTCTCTCAGTACTAGCTTCACTTCTGTAAACTCAAAGGCCCCCTCACTATTTAACCATTACTGTCCCACGAGAAAAAATACGGATATAACCGAGACAGTGCAACATTTTTAAAAATGTTTATTAGTTATCTTTGCCACGCCAAGATTTGATTTTTAATGCCTAGCCATCAAGCTTGATAACTATATGCAGATTTGTATTTTAAAAAACCAAATGAATATATAGTACCTCTCTATCGCATATTTATATGACAATGCAAAAAAAANCAGATTTGTATTTTAAAAAACCAAATGAATATATAGTACCTCTCTATCGCATATTTATATGACAATGCAAAAAAAAAACGCGTTGAAAATTCGACCGTTCTTCTAGGCCCATTTTTATGTACTAACATCCCTGAATGTCTTGTTANAAAAAAAAACGCGTTGAAAATTCGACCGTTCTTCTAGGCCCATTTTTATGTACTAACATCCCTGAATGTCTTGTTAGTTATTTTATTCATTGCAAATAATCAATATTTAAAGCCTGGAATTACTAACATTTATACGAATGTTGTACTCGTATTGCGTTTATTAACAGTGATAAATAACATAGTGTAGTATGTAAGCGCACAGCATAGAACTTCCAAAATCAAATGCAAGTATTACTAACCGACACATAAGGAAGTGAAAAAAAAAATGCTTTGTGAGAATCTAGTAATTAAATACGAAAGAACTGTGGCACTAGCATTAGGCCTGTCAAGTGAAGCTACACAAATTTAAATCATAAAGACAAAATCTATTAAACCGTAAAAGTTTATCGAGCACGGAGTGAAGCTCTCTTTCTGTTGCTCGCATATTTTTCCGGGTGGTTGTACCAAATTAGTGAGCCAATCACTAATTGGCACGCTCATGGAGCCAGTATTTCAATCGCGATACGGCACCAAGCGACAAATAAAATTTTTGGAGACGCTTCAGTGCTTTGCTTCTCTTGAAAAAGATTCAAGATGAAAACCATGTTTCTTTCCATTTTGTGATACAACTAAGTGGCTATGCAACTTTTATAGCTGACTGGTATGGGATATTTGTTTGCAGTTAGTAGTTACAACGTGCCGATGGCAGAGTATACACCCAACACTTAAGAAGTCTGCAAATTGTTAGCAAGTTTTGGGATTTAAAAAAAATGTTATTATTGTAGCAAGCTATTTTTGCGTCACTAGCAGTTTTGGTTGTCTCTGATACGTTAAAGTTGACTGTTGGGTTCCAGGATGCATGGTTATCCTGAGAAAAGCTGAATATTACGGGTTGTCCACGATTACACTACTTGTTACAGACACGGTGTTGATAGTGATTCTGGAGTTCGGGCGCGAAACATCACAATCAGGACTTCTCGCCTCAAGACGATGACATACATCTTAGTGCGCAAGTCCCACNAGTTCGGGCGCGAAACATCACAATCAGGACTTCTCGCCTCAAGACGATGACATACATCTTAGTGCGCAAGTCCCACTCCTACTTCTAGTCCAGGTTGTGATCAAGCGCAGAACATGAGGTAAGGAGGCAAAAATATCCATGCGCGATGTTATAGACTGTTCACGGTGAAGTAAGCACTTATAAAATCAGCCTTTGAAAAAAAAAATACCGCTCGCAACAACATATATGCTATAGTCTATTTGTGGTTTATTATCGCTAGTGTTTTATAATTGTGTTAACATAAAAGTATTTTACTATTANAGTTCGGGCGCGAAACATCACAATCAGGACTTCTCGCCTCAAGACGATGACATACATCTTAGTGCGCAAGTCCCACACCTACTTCTAGTCCAGGTTGTGATAAAGCGCAGAACATGAGGTAAGGAGGCAAAAATATCCATGCGCGATGTTATAGACTGTTCACGGTGAAGTAAGCACTTATAAAATCAGCCTTTGAAAAATAAAATACCGCTCGCAACAACATTTATGCTATAGTCTATTTGTGGTTTATTATCGCTAGTGTTTTATAATTGTGTTAACATAAAAGTATTTTACTATTAACTAAATTAAACCTTTAATTACATTTTATCTATAAATCATAAAAATTTAATTAATAACGAATACGTATAAAAACAGAGAAAAAATAGGTGTTTTGATTATGCCTAGTAAGAAATAGTTCTCATGCAAAATATTATTACACCCAGGGAGAAAGAATGATGTGCGTTGTCGCTTCGGTGTAATTTTCTAGACTCAGTTAATCTTTGTTTGGTTGAGGCGGAGGAATATGCTGGTAGTAGAACTTTAGCTGGGCTTCAGAAAAGTTGTAAGTAGCCATGAATGCACTATACAGTACGAATTCGCATGTTTGCTCCTAGTAAAGCTAGCAGCAAATTAGCATAAATAGGTCTAGCACTTGAGATTTTAATGCGAGCGTAATGTTTAGATTTATGGTCATAAACTTAATTTGGAGTTTCTTCTATCTTACATAAAGTAATAAGAATACGCATATAATGAACACATTTAAAATCTTAACAATTCCACATTTTTACTTGTACGACGCGTGAATGAAGTGAGCAGATATATAGGAATGTTAATTTTACATATATAAAAAAAATACAGAATGAGAAGAAAGGCCTTTCAAAATGCTAATTAAACAATGAGCTGTCTTTAGTAACATTGACACAAGTAGTATTTTTCTTGTGTGACTTGTAAGATTTCCAATTACCAAACGCAAACTGGATGCTAGCACACTTGACTGAGGTGATCACTTAGACGTCAGAACTTGTAGGTGTAATGTTCGAAGTATTTTATATTCAACCCTGTGAAGCCCATGGATCAGGATTCCAACGTAATGTTGTTTTATATCTCTAAATAGTATAAAACAAAGTCGCTTATCCGCGTCTCTCTGTATATTCGCTTAGTACTTTTAAACTACTTGATAGACTTTTATGCGGTTTTCAACATCATTTATAAAATTTATTGAGGAAGGTTTTGGTGTATAATACATTTATATTTAATGTAAGGATAGTAGAGAAATGACGAACCGTTTGCAATAAAATAGTAAAAAAACCGCCTTTAGGGCGCTTACATGGCTTGCGCTGACTAAACCATAAGAGATACATCGCATTAATTTAATACATAATTGTAGCTCTTAAAAAGGTGTACAGAAAAGTCCGCAATAGCTTATGTTTATCTTTTAATGATGACCCAAAGTAACCATTTTTGTCTTTCAAAGTATCGCTGTAAAAACTAAATTGTTACCGGGCGAAGCCAGGCCGGTTCGCTAGTTTTATAGTAATGGAATGTAAATAAGAGGGAATTGTACCGTTTACTGATCATATCCCTGTAGCGCTCGTTCAAACGGACTGGATTCGCGGAGGCAGGATGAAATATTTCTCGAGGAAGTAATTCCAGTACTGTCTCAAAACAGGCAGCAGAAGGGTTACATATCTCTGACTATAACATAATTGTTCTGAGTGAATACGGACTCCCAGAACGAAATGGTAATTTCATCGAGAGTACCACAGGGTACCAGTTTCTAGTTATCTGTTCTACTGTTACGTTATCTGGAAAGCTCCTGGAAAGCAATGCATTGATGGAACATAACTCGACACCTTACGCATAGGGGTTTGGGTTCGTAGCGACGCATAAGTCAGATAGTGTTCAGATGCCAACTGCGCCATTCAATATGTTGTACTTGTATAGCGTTTATTGCGTTTTATAACATAACGTGCAATTTATGGAGAGCATAAAACAATGGTAGCCTGATATAGTAACTTCATTTTCAGAATTTAGATGTTTAACAGATTGAAAAACATTAAAGATTTTAACGTCAATTTAAATGCAAGTGTAGTATGCAAGTGGGCAGAATAGAACTTCCAAAATCAAATGCAATCCGATACATACGAAAGTGGAAAAAAGGCGATTTGAGGTAATCTAATAAATAATTAGACACAAAAGAACTGCTACAGTAGCNTACATACGAAAGTGGAAAAAAGGCGATTTGAGGTAATCTAATAAATAATTAGACACAAAAGAACTGCTACAGTAGCATTTTGCCTATGTAGTGACACTACAAAAATTAAAAATATATAAAGGCAAAACTATTGAACCGTAACAGTTTATACTCGCAACACTATCGTGACATTGTGCCTCATATGAGCAGCAATTTCAGTATGAAAATCCTCTTCATACGCAAGCCGATCATTCGGCACCGTTCGAACTCCGTAAGGTGCCCTTTCATGTCGACGAGGCAAACTAACTCCAGCAGGAACGTTTACAGCTCACAGACGAGGAACAACTATGCTTGTCTGAATCCTCATCCGTTCTGTATATTTACGCTTTTACATGTTAAGTTCAGAGGGCGCTACTGCGTCTAGCCACGTGGAATAATTGTCGTGTTCTAATCATTTGCACATCATACCCTGCTTTCCATTACTTGTGAAATTCGTTTCGTTTGCAAGTTGCCTTCGTGGTACTGCGCTTTTCACACACGAGCAGTGTGCAATGTGATTTACATAATTGATATTTACGGGAGGGTAGACTCCCATTAACAAACAAAGCAATCCAACATGTGAGAGCGCAAAATTTTTAAAATGCATTTGCCCAAAAATTAAGTGTAATTATTATAACAAGATTTGGTTTAGTAGCCAATATAAGTGGTACAAGCATCTTGGCCAAGGATTATAATTTAGAAGACCCAGGTTTCAAGACCGGTAGAATATATTGAGGCATTTGAGAGGTACTGAAATGAATATGCACTTAGCAAGCGTTCAAATCGCTGACTTTCCCGACATAGGAAATAACTGAATTCGAAAAGGCTCTGGTTACTTGTAACGCGGAAGTAATCGAGGTGTTGACTCTGTGTTTATGTGTATGTGTTCACATATACACTCATAAGATGGCGGTGATACTGTGTTGCATGGNGAGGTGTTGACTCTGTGTTTATGTGTATGTGTTCACATATACACTCATAAGATGGCGGTGATACTGTGTTGCATGGACTTCACTGGGCACCGGGAACGGTCACAAGCCATACTTATCCATTATCGCTGCACAGACTGCCACAATGCACGGAGATCGGTCAGAGCATCATCCACAGCGCGTATATACCTCTCGACAGCACCCCATGTGTGTTAGATAGGGTTGAGGTCGGGTAACCGTGGAGGCCAGACAAGTGACCTCAAGTCCATAGTGGGGCCACTGTGGTGTAGTGGTTAGACTACTCTCCTCCCACCTAGACGAACCGGGTTCGATTCCCAACGGGGTCGCTCTCGGATTTTCGCATGTGGGAATCGTTCCTGACGATGCCGCTGGTCGGTGGGTTTTCTGGGGATCTCCCATTTCCCCGGTCCCTTCATTCCAGCGCTGCTCCATACTCACCTCGCTTCACCCTCGTCGGCTCTCAAGAGCTCGATGTCAAGAGCCGCCCAAGTATCTTCACTCCCTCAAGTCCGTGGAGTGTTCACCCAACCACTCGGTCATAACTTAGGAGCGGTGGATCGGTGCATCATCTTGCTGTAGGTACATGTCTTCTGCAGGGTGCGGTGGGTGCAGTTATGTGTGCACATCACTGCCAGTAAGCCCTTGTATCGTTCTCTGTTGAAGGACAATGGCACATGTACCATATGAGGATACCGCCACCAGCCTGAATTGTACCCTGTACACAAAGTATTTCCCCCAAATAAAATTTTTTTTTACAAAGTTTTGCAACTATTTTTACTATATGAGGGTTAAATGTCATCACAAGGTCATCCTGGGTCACATTTAGGTTTCATAAATTCCAAATAGTGGTCGTGGTCAATATTTTTTTATTTTTTTTTATTTTTATGGTTTGTGTGATTTTTTTTAAATTTTTCTGTTTCATGGTTATCCCAAAGTCATCACAAGTCATGTAAATTCAATATGGCAGTCGGGATCCATAATATAAACAAATATAGAGGTTGGGGTCATGGTATAAACAAACATGTACCTTGACCCTCTTGATCCGCTGTGCTTGACCCGGAGCCTTTAGTATACATTGCTGATTTGTGGACTTTTTCAAAGAGACTAGAATTAACTTTGCTGCTTTGACGACTTTTTAGCTCTCACATCGGAAAGCTTCGTATCCACCTTGCTGGTTTGACTTAAGAGAAAAAAAAATATATATATATATAGTAACAGTAATGCAAATTGAAATTTGTATTTGTTTATTTCTCTTAGTTTCGTGGGAAAATGAGCGATATTCAGATCGATTTCTAAAGTGATTTGGCGGTAAACGGAATATTGACGGTCGTGACGTCACAATATGACCGATTCCTAATATCGTTGACCCGCTCCTCAGCACCTCCTTCATGATCCATTGCGCCCGATTCAGCTTTCCTTATCTACTAATAGCAATTTGCTTGTACTTTTAACATAGCTGCGTCTGTAAGTAGCATTAAATTGCGGTAATTAAAAATGCAATTGCTTACCGTAATCCTTATTCCACTTTTCAAAATTGTTCTGTTATATTTCTAGAAGAAAGTTCTTGATTCATATTTTAACGCCTGTGTATGCAGTGTATATCTCTAATAACAGTTTTCATATATTTAAACTTATTCATGAATAAACATTATACACTTTTTAAACATTTTCCTCAAGTTTTGGATGCTCTTGAAGGGAGTTAATACTACATAACCCATACATCTAACAGCAGTAACAGGGTGTTAAAAGGAATAAGAACAACTCTGTAAAACACGCATCATTCAAAAAGAAGCAGGGAACAGCACAAAAAGTGAAGCGCGACTTCTGTTTCAAAATATTCTCTCTTCACAATACACTTTAATTTGTTTCTTGCTAGTTCGATTAGGACAAACACTGCGCATATTTGTTAGTAGCGTTATTTATAATTAAATGCGTAATTTATTTCCACGCTGCTACAATTCCCCAGATAGATAGTTTGTTTTCAGGGCTACCTAAACCTCGCCAATGATATTTGTATCAGCAATAATTATTTAGATGTTGTTATAGGCAACTTTACGCAGCTAATCGGAGAAGGAAATGGTCGTTGGTAACAAATTTATATAATATATAAAATATAATTTGCAGAATTTTCAAAATAACGAAATGCTTTACATATATCGTGGTAGCCTGCCTGTTGCGGGTAGTGACTTTATTGTCTACAAGTCTAAATGTTTCAATAAATGTTCTTCAGCTGGATTTAGAATTCAAGAGATGTAGCCGTGCTAGCGTAACCACTTACGGTAATTTTAAATTTGATGCTGGAGCTGGAGTAGTGGAAGCGTTGTAAATCAACATTAATATTTCATCTCTAACAATGGCAAGTTAAGCCTGTTTTTCCAAGTTTTTTTTTCATCTGTAAATAGTTCTCGGTTGTTCACTGGCATCACGTATCTTCTGTATCAACATCGGTGTGAATATGGAGAGGTTTAGGTTTTATGCAAAGTAAAGTCTGACTCTAGCAACACTTCCACGACAAACAATGATGTGTTTACTGCCCGTAGTATTTGATGACGCTGACCAGCCCACTAACAGAAGCTGTCGACGCGGGACAGAACCAGTTTACTTTTCCGAACTTTCTCTCCTGTTTGGCAAAATATCAACATGGCCATTGGCAGAGTGGTTCTCATTTCTTCGTGTGACTGGCTGGCCATGGCCATCAGCATTTACGACCACGTTATGCAGTAAATAATCGGAAGCTGTTGTGGGAGCCATCTGCTGCAAGTATCAGATGCATTTAGTGTGTCATACACTGAAGACCCAAAAAAAAACTGGTACACCTGCCTAATATCGTGTAGGACCCCCGAGCACGCAGAAGTGCCGCAAGACGAAGTGGCATGGACTCGACTATTGTCTGAAGGCATGCAGGAGGTAATTCACACCATGAATCCTGCAGGGCAGTCCACAAATCCAATCTGCGCCAATTTGAGAAAGGGTTGCACGTCTGTCACGTTTAATTATTCTCATCAGTCGTCGTTTGTCCCGTTCTTTCGCGATCTTTTTCCGGCCACAGCGGTGTCGAAGATGTGATGTTTTGCCGGATTCCCGATATTCACTGCACACTCGTGAAATGGTCTTACACGAACATCCAAGTGTTATCGCTACCTCGGAGATGCTATGTCCCATCTATCGTGCGCCGACTATAACACCCCGTTCAAACTCACTTAAATCTTGATAACCTGCCATTGTAACAGCAGTATCCGATCTAGCAGCCGACCGCATCGCGTTACTCTGATTGGTTCTATACCTCTGTTATTTGCATACGCACGCCTATACATGTTTTTTGGCTATTCAGTGTACAACAAGGGAAATGGCTGATTTTGTAGATATGAAATTAGAATCACGAAATTACTCATGCTGTCTAGTGACTGAATTAATCGAACCGTTATGTTAAATAACTGCCTTGGTCAAACTTTGTTGATTTCAAATGAACACTCCCTGTTTTTTACTAATATTCTGAAGCTTAAGAGCTACACTAATGTATGACCTCTTCGCGGTTAACTGAGCACTTTTCACAGCCCTGCTTCAGAACTACTTCTCTGTCCAAATTGCATCCTTCCGCTGTATGTTAAATTAACATTACCGTGTACCTGGTGGTTTTATTCATGCACTGACCCTCTATCAACGGCATGGAACGTAATGATATTTTCTTCCAGTACATTTCATGACAGTGGGTTGTGTTGATTTTTTTTATGTTTGAAAACCATAGTTAGCACGTTAATAATGGATACGTCGGTTTCCTCTGAAATATTGATAACCATAGTTAACACCTATTAAAAGAGTTCCTTTCACAGTATTTTTATAACCCTCAAGACGTTCTCGGACTCTTTCTATTCTATGTAATTCTAGTAATGTTGATTTACAACGCTTCCAATACTCCAGCTCCAGACATCAAATGTATTGTCTAAAAGCCTATATGTTCCAATAAAAGTATTAAAATAACAATATCCTGGATTTTTTTGGATATAAAATTACACATTTTGTATCAGTTTCCCGCTTTTCAATAATTGTATACATCCCTGATGTATGTCTTTGACAAATCAACTATTAATATAAGATATGAATTTAGCGGTACAGTTTTTTTGTTTATAGAATTAGAATGCAAGCAAAATTGATACAAACGTAAGCATATTTGTAAGCTCGCCTGCCTAAACCATGATGAAAGCTTTTTTAGTAAGGCCGGTTTCATTTAAAAAAAAACGTTGTAATGGTTTCGATCTGGAGATATTTTTTTAATGAGACAGTCAAAATGTGTACATGTTTGAGTGAAACCACGTAGCATCAAATGATATAAAAGAAACAATAACGTTTCTGATCTCGCGTCTCCTACTTCCACTCTGAAAAAAATAAACATTTAAAAATAGGAATTATAAAATATTTCCAACAGGAAAATAGAGAAATATATTTCTAATAAAACATGTAGTTGTATGTTGCTGGAGCATTTTATTAATAAATAACGCCACAATTCATTTTAAAAAACGACCAATGAATGAAACTTCAAAAATTTTTGACAGCCTTTATTCGTTTGTAGATGAAAATAAGAGCCATAATACTCTTTATGGCATTACTAATGTCATTAAAAAAAACTTTTTTTATATGGGGAAAGCAGCTACTTAGAGAAATACTTGACACTTCTTATCATTAATTATTATGGATCACGCCTTTTCAAATATCTAACTGAGAAACGGCATTATGAATTAAAATCGGAACTTGGGGAAGAAAAGATACGAATTCATCGCTGCTTCCATAATCAGGATTGGCTAACATGGTAGAGTTACCCCCCTTTTAAATCACTGAAAAAAGACAGCGAAATATAGTTCACGAGAGATTCAAAGTAATTACTGCAAATATGACGATGAATAAGAGAATGAAATTGCCACAAATTATTCACAGACAAAAAGTGCTTATCAGTAGCATTCACAACCCGATAATTTCACTTTGCAGATCATATTTCTTTGGACAGTTGGACCTGGAACCTTCCATTTATTTGGAGGTATAATTCGTGTAACACCTTTACAAGTTATATACACATAATCTGCTTCTTCATGTGACATTTCCATCAGAACTGACAGTAAAAGAAAGCAGATACCTTTGAGAATTGACAAAAAAAGATATATCTGGGTTTAAAACATTTGCACAGAGACCAATTTCTGTATATATAATAGCTTCAAAAGAAATTGAAAAATAATTTGAAAGTCGGAGCTTCTAAATAAATGACGTACAAATTTTACTAAATTTAAAAAAAAATACTTCACAGTAATCCTCAGTAGTCTATTGAGTTTTTAATTATTTGAATAAATACATCTAGTCCATGAATGAAGTCCTAGCAGCATCTTATTATATTTTTAAAAATTCTTGAGTTAGTCCAGTTTTAAATTTCATAAATGAAAAACAATGTTTTCCATCTCCTATTCCCCAAGTTGAGTACAGAAATATACAACGAAACTTTTTTAAAGAGCTTGTTGATATTCATTCCCGGTGCAGAGAGAGAAAATTTCTTATCGAGACAATCAAAAGACTAGTTACGCAGTAGTGGCCAATCTCTTTTCACAGCTAGCCAATATACGTGACTCTATGAAGTCATTGCAGGTATCCGAATATTTTTGCAATCAGTCATAAAAATTTGTAGTAACATGAGACCGAACTCACTCTGCGAGTTTCGTCAGCGCACAGCTCGACTTTTACGGAAATTGAGAACACAGGTTTTTTAATGTGTGTACTGTTTAAAAATTATCTTAAATAAGAAATTATACCTTTACGTATGCTTAAACATGAATTAAAACTTTATTCTTAGTAATTACTATACAATTATGGCAATCTCCGTCGTTAATTTCGTTAGTGTTCTACCGCGTATCAAAGTCTCCAGAAGATACGAACTTTGCAGAAGAAAGAACAATTCAACTCCTGAACACGTTTGCGTAATAACTTGTGTTTTTTAAGTACTTTCTCAACATGCCTGAAAGTTAGTAGCTTTTAGAAAGGGACTTAGGCAACTACTGAAGACATTAGTGGTATAAAAATTTATTCCAGCAAGTTGTCAATTACTCACCACCATAACGCGTTATTATCGTCGAGCCACTGTAGTGACACACATGTTGTTTTCCATGTGCCATTTTTGAACGTTTGCGTCACGCAAATTGCGAAGGCTGAGGATTTTGTAACGTACAGTAGTACCTCACGTCTGCTTTTAGCGAGGTTGGTTTTAGATGGCAAGCAACTGACAAGTTTTTCAGCGTGTCGAACACGCTTAGTATTCATGCACGACGACGTATCTTTAGATGGCAGATTATTTATGGAAGAGAAAGTTGAGGACTTCAAACTAACAGAAGTATCGCTTTTGGACGGACAGCAAGGCAATCTCGGCAGTTCTGTCTTTCCAAGGTCACTCATATCTTCCGTACGCAATTTTTTCGAAGAGTAGTAACAAACAAAATAGCAGCTGCAGAGTTATGTTGTTGCTTGACAGAATATTGTCTCTCTCTCTCAACAGCTACAGCCAGTGTATTAATATATACAGTTAATTTACACTGAATAGCCAAAAAAACTGGTACACCTGCCTAATATCGTGGAGGGTCCCTCCGAGCACGCAGACGTGCCGCAAGACGACGTGGAATGGACTCGACTAATGTCTGAAGGTATGCAGGAGGTAATTCACACCATGAATCCTGCAGGGCAGTCCACAAATCCAATCTGCGCCAATTTGAGAAAGGGTTGCACGTCTGACACGTTTAATGATTCTCGTCAGTCATCGTTTGTCCCGTTCTTTCACGATCTTTTTCCGGCCGCAGCGATGTCAAAGGTGTGATGTTTTACCGGATTCCCGATATTCACGGTACACTCGTGAAATGGTCGTACGCGTACACCCAAATGTTATCGCTACCTCGGAGATGCTATGTCGCATCTCTCGTGCGCCGACTATAAAACCACATTCAAACTCACTTAAATCTTGATAACCTGCCATTGTAGCAGCAGTAACCGATCTAGCTGCCGACCGCATCGCGTTACTCTGATTGGTTCCATACTTCTGTTATTTGGATACGCACGCCTATACCAGTTTTTTTGGCTCTTCAGTGTATAAAGGGTATCTAACTTAATGGCATACATCTGGAACTGTCATGAGTGTTAGAAAGCCAAATGTTATAAGCCGTTGACATTCGTTTGGCTTACTTTTGGTAGCAGTGTGAGTCTAAAGTAACAGAGACGATAGAACCGACTACATCAGCTTGAAGAGTATAAAACACTTATAAACGAAGAACAATAGTAAACAACTATCTCAACGCATTAAGCGTATTGGAGGGACGGCATTATACTTGTCATTCGATCGACTTAGGGTGGGTTTACAACTGAAAAGTTATAAGTTAACTCCGGAAGTATACAGAAGAACCGAGTCTATATTGTACAGTATACTGGTTCACAACAGAAATTAGCAGGTCCTGTGCATTGTTGGGAATTCCTTAAGGTTGAATGGGAGCTGAATCCTGGTTACTCCGCAACCATAAATACACGTAAACATATCATTAATTTTTAATTAATTTATCATAAAATATAATTAAGCTTAGTTTTAACCAAAGAAAAATATTACTAACGAAATACATTAACTTCGCAGTAATTTTTTAATATAAAATTTAAAAATTGCTTAGAATCTGCTAATTTCCCAAGACGTTCATTGATATTTGTTCTCCTAAACAAACTTTCCCAAAGAAATTTGTTTCTAAGAAAATAGTGAACGTTCGTGTATGGTTTTTTATGATCTCATAAGAAATTATCAATTAAAAGTCCGGGGAAAGAATCTAAAAACCTGTCCTCCTCGCCAATCTGGGATATTCTGACTATCTAATTTAAAAGCCTTTACCTGAATATCCCATTATGGGTCATCAGAAATTCGCTTATTCCATTTATCAAAATCTTTAAATCTTCTGCCAATCTTTGTAGCGAACTCATCCCAAATATTGTGCAATTCTTTGTTTCCCATTACATTTCCAATTTCTAAGTGAATGCCCATTCTTCCAGTTTCCTCGTCTATCCACTCCCTGATGTCTTCCGTCATGATACATTCCATTATGACGTGTTGGGCTGTGTCGTCCACTCCACAGACCTCGCACAGCAGAGATTGCACAAGCCGAAAGCTGTATAACTTCGCCTTGAAGTTATCGTGGCCGGTATACAGCTGCATGCTATAATGATTAGCCTCAATCCATTTGCACAGCAATCCCTCCCTGACATCTGGTAGTAGTTTGAATGTATGTCTACCTTTTTTGGAGCTTGTCCACCTCTCCTGCCACTCATCTAACACTTCATTCATTATCTCGGTTTTCTTTTCTTTAGTCAGGCTTCCGGCCCGTGCTCTCTCCGCCGTCAATCCTCTGCATATGACCAGGAAGTCTGCAGGTAACACACCAGCCACAACTGGGAGCGATTTTTTATTTACTAACTACCCTATTACAAAGTGTTAAGTGCTGTCCGGGGGTAGGTCTGGACTTAGTTGCGTCTCAGGGCTAGGCCCCATACGCCTACAGGAGAGGGAATTTAGGGAAAGGTGGCGTGCATCGCTGCAAAGAGGGATAAAGCAGCCATGGCCAGGTTTGTGGCCATGACTGCATCCCTGAGTGTGTAATAGCTGAAGCTATAACTAAGAAGGGGGAGGGGAAAAACCGGCATAGGCACGGTAAAAACCCTCCCGACAGGAAAGAAGTTCAAAACTTATTCATGCATTAAAAAAATGCTAAAGGAGGCAGCAGGTGTGGATTCCATGCTCTTTAATATGGAGTTGAAAATCTAGAAGAGAAAGAGGTGGGGCTATGGACGCAAGCGTCCTTGAGGGGAAACTTCTGTCGATTTTTCTGCGCGGGCGTACCAGCACAATAATATTGACAGCAGCTGTTTAATGCAGGGCCCCCCTGCTTCTCGTCGTGGAAGTCGGCGACATGGGCAACTCAGTCATGGCACCTACTCCATCTTCACTCTTCCGCGCTGACATCAGGATCTCCACGCCCTGGGCGAAGGCGGGGAGCCAAAATGCAGGGGGCCACCCTCTCCCTCTTCCTCCAAAATAGTCCTTCGGTCTGGGTGTGTTCTGTTCGGCGTGGCATCCAGGACCTACCAGGCGGGGGGCGAATGCAGCTGACCCAGGAGTGGAGGCTGACATCAGGAAGCTTCCGAGGTCCGACGCATTCCTTGGCCATTCATCACGCATCTGCAGTCAGCAGCTCGCAAAATCCAGCAGTGAGGTTCGCTACACTTCACATGTTTCAGCACCTCGAGATCCCCTTCCCCGCCTTGATCATTGAGCTGCCTCCCAGACGATGCGCTTCGCCAACTCGTACTGAGCCGCCCAGGTCCCCGACGTCCACGACGACGGTGCTGTCGCACCGGCCAGTTGGTCCGCGGGCTGGTATTCGAGTATTCCCAGCCACCCCAGAGCCTGGGGATCCCCTATCCGCCACCTGGGGATGCGACGAGTTGCGGAATAGTCGCCGCACCCAAGCTGCTGCAGTCCCGCCGCACTCGCAGAAGTCCTCGGCCTTCGCTGGTCCCATGGGGCGGGCAGATCCCGGAGTCGGAGCAGCCACGAGCACTATGTTCATCCCTCAGCAGCCTGGACTCGTTTGGCACAGTCTTATATGCGCTTGTCACTGTCAGCAGGGCCGCCCTTTGTGCACTAATGAGTTTACTTTTATGCCACGAAAGGTCGGCTCTATGATGCCGCATCACTGCCCCATATGAGATTATGGCCTCAAAAACCGCTCGGTATATTACACGTAATGTGTTGTAATTTAGGCACCAGTTTAACTACTGGAATAATGGCAAATTTGGCTTGGCATGTGCTGCTGTTGATGTGTGGTGGTGTATTCTGCAGCTACTAGCAGTGGCCACCTGCCATGAATGGAAACCTGTCAGTTATGTAGGCAGAGTGGGGCCCAGAAAGTGCTTGACGTTTGATAACCAGCTAATGATGAATGGCTATAGGCTGTTCACCGTAAAATTAGCACTTTTGAGGCCGTAATTACTTTTTCCTATCAGCCATTTTTTTTATCCTTCCGCTACTTTTTAAAATAAATATTGCCATGTAAGTAATAAACACAGTGTATATAATTCACCGGAGTCTAAAATTATATTTATTTATTATTATTCCAAACGAGAGTGCTTCAAAAATGTCTCACTTTACCGTGAATAGCCTATACATAAACAGTACTGTGTAAAGCAGCATTTTCATAGCATTATCTTCCCATTGCCACGTATTTCGTAACAGCATTCGTACAAAAAAAATACGCCAGTTCGTGGCATATCACAGCTTTCGAAACCCATTACTGCAACAAATTTATGTTACGACAAAGTTATATTTTGAAACCAGGAGGTGCTGTATGCGAAATAATCATAACCAGTACGATTTTACTGAGATCCTTCAACTCGAATACGAAACCAGTCCATACACTAGAATATATTTTTAATTGCTGTTTATTAAAGACTCTGTTTCATGTTAATTGTTGGGAGGGGGAGGGGAGAAAAAATTGGTCTATGATTAAAAATAACTAAACTTTATACTCAAAAGTGGTACAGTCACGTATTATTCGGGATTCGAACAGGGTGTTTTTTACTGTAAGGTGGCGCCCCAGCCAGCTGTGCTACCCATAGAAGTTTACTACAGTGGAATAATATTGTCAAATATGTAAAATTAGATATTTATCGTCTTACGTGCACTTATGCCCAGAAGTTCAAATGCATAAATTTTTGTCCTTCATTGTTACGTCAGTGAATAAGAAAAGGTAACTTAAAAAACAATCCACCTTCTTCGAGCAGTATGCCAAGTGTGGTTGTGTCGCACATTCAGTGGAAAGAAATACATTCCAGTGTATTTGCGGAACGTCAAAGATTTAATTCNCCGTAATGTAAGATTTAATTCGCATTGAAATGATGAATTGAAAAGGTTAACAAGAACCCAGTAATTGATAAACAGCTGAAGTTAATCCACTAATCGCGGTTAGATAACATGACTTTGTAAATATTTAGTTGGTAGATATACTAGGTAAATAATTCTGTGTTAATTGAACTACTTTGTTCTTTTTTTTTTTACAAATCTATGGTTTGATAATTATACCACGCGGAATGTAAGAATTGTTTGATAGTTCACTTTTACAACTTGGACCTTTTTATGGAAACCATTTCACTGCAAGCATTTTCAGTCGCAATTATTTTTGTTGGATATTCTCTGTGGAGTTATATACTGCACTTAACGTACATCGCTCATGTATGCAGAATTATTTACTTAAATATATGCGTAGGATTACGTTTCAATGTGTAGACTTACATATTCCCTGTAGTAGCAATCAGTGAGGAAAAAACTTGAAAATTTTCTCGAAATCAATACGCGCATTTTTAAAACTAGGCGCCGTATGCACAGACTCGCCTAGAAATGAAGGACCACTAGCACTTCCTGTAGTTGAGTTTCCAAGCGTCACTGGATTTCGTATGCTCAGTCCATTTTGGTATAAGGCTAGTGCGGCTTTATGAAGTTTGATATGGATCGTTACCAAATACGAAGATACACGAGCTTGCCCGAACTTAATGACGTCAGTAGATCTCAGCCAATAGGAAGTCACGGAAACTATGACGTCTGCTTCTTCTCGTAAGAAATAAAATGGAGAGGTTTGCTCCTCGAAATACGCATATTGTTCTTGTAATGTTGAAAAATATAATTTATTTGCTGGGATCAACAGAAAATGCACGTAGAATTTTAAATACTGCCAGCTAACTAATAAATATATGCGGAATGGCCATTTCTAAGACGTTTATGAAATAATATAATTACGAGATTGATATTTGCACTAATCTACAAAATTTAAAAATGCATTAATCCGTGTGAATGTAAATAATTTACTCTTACATACGAGAGCAACTAAAAATGTATAGCAGTAAATAGAATTTATTAAATTTAGCTCTATCTAGAAACTGCAACGTAACTATTACTGCTGTATGCGAATTACAAGTTACGTTTGAGAAACGAAACTGTATTAAAATTTTTAATATTATCGTTTATGTGGTGTTCCAGTTCCATTACGCATTCTCTTGACAGGAATGTGTGAATATGCAGCCCCATACAAATTGAAATCTTTAAATTTTTATCTAATACGGGTCTTTCTACCGCAATTTTGCAGAAAGTCTCCCCTAGATGGTGATTTTGGGTTGTCGTTCGGTGACTAGATTTCTACACTTAACAAACAATGGACTAGCATTTAATGTGACTGAGAATACGACACGGACCAATTAGTGACGATTACCCTCCGCTTCTAGTGGTAGTGGCGACTAAATCTTCTCTGCATACGCCGCCGTTTTTCATCATTGCCGAAGCTCAGAGCGGGGGTAGCCCAGGCCCGTGAAGGGCCCTTTACCACCCAAACGGGGTTTCATATGACCTACAGGGAGATTAGGAAGAAGCAAGATTAGCCCCCTCCCAACTCCCTGCACCATCCCAATTTGTGGGGGTTGCCCTCCACAGCTAACATTTAGTGAACCTACAGAGTTTCCCCAGCAAGTCCTATACCCATTAATGTTTCCCTCCCCTCCCCACCGCGAATATCGTATGACTGTCAACTATGTTGGAATCAGGCGGGAGGTTGAGCCGAGCAAGACCGCGTGAGTAATGCCTAACGGTACAAAGAGGGGTGGGCGCGGACGTCACGTGCCCCGTGTTTCCGGACACCGCTTACGGCGTTTCTTGCGAATAGGCAGCCGACCTCCGCGACACAGCAGGCTCGCGTGGTGTACGATAGGGTGTGGGTTTGGGACAAAGGCTGGGTGATGGTGTAAATGTATCCTCGCGTGATTAATCGTGTATTAGTCATCTAATCTGGAAACTTCTCTCGCGCACGGTGATCGGAATTAATGAGTTAACACACGTTTAAAAAAAGTTTATTGAGACGACAAATTACAAAAGTACAGAAGTTTCGTTTGTATTCAGATTCCTAGGCGAAAAAAAAATTAAATTGAGACAAATTCTAAGGTTTTGTTTAATCGCCTCATAACAAAAATATAACAACAGACTACGCTTTAAAATAAAAGAACACAATAAAATATCTTTATCTGCCAATTTATGAAAATTTTCTAAAATTTATGCCGGTTGTTGTACTAACCATGAGGGATTTAATGATTTAATGCATTTCATTCTAAATTAATGTAATCATTAAAAAATGAAATGTCGTTTATTTCACGCACAGTTCGTGGCATCATTCACATAGAAACATTTGCAAAACTCACCGTTTTGTTACTACTATGATATTATATATTGTGTGGGGTACATTTATATCGTTAAATGTTACATAAAATTATATAAAACATTTGATATTTCAGGAATATGGTTTAATATTAAGAAATTAAGTTTTACAAGTTACTTTCTCAAGCAGTGGTCACCGCTGGTTCTAGCTCAGTCATCGTATTATATAACCGACGAAAAATCAGTGCATGTAATAAGCAAATTGAAAAACACTTCATTTACATTAGTAATTAATTGTGTATATATATCTTATTTATTAATTTTACTTACATTCTGCCGTGAAAAATTTGTTAGTGGCTAAAATCGTATAATAAAATTTTGAAATTGTTTTCAAGTATTTGAAGTTAATTGAACTAAAATTAACCTCGAATACGCAAGGTACACCACATAGCTCGTGGTTATATTTAAAACCGACAGAAAATCAGTTCCTGTAATAAGCAAATTGAAAAACATTTAATTTTTATTAGTAATTCATTGTGAATATATATATATATACATANACATATATATGTATATATATATATATAATTTGCTAATTTTACTTACATTGTGCCGTGAAAAATTTGTTAGTGACAAAAGTTGTATAACCATATTTTGAAAGTGTTTTCAAGTATTTGAGGTTAATTAAACTAAAATTAACCTCAAATATGCAAGGTACACAACATNTATTTTGAAAGTGTTTTCAAGTATTTGAGGTTAATTAAACTAAAATTAACCTCAAATATGCAAGGTACACAACATAGCACATGGTTATATTTAATACAGACAGAAAATCAGTTCATGTAATAAGCAAATTGAAAAACATTTAATTTATATAGTTTCAATTCAATTATGATATGGGACAAGATCTGAATGAAATATAAGCGTGAAATGGTAACACACGTAATACAATTTTATTTTAGTCACGCCAGAAAAGTATAACTTCTAACGCGCGTACATAAGAACACGCGCCAATTTTTTAAAATGCGTTTAAATGTAAGAATTAGCTGATATGTAAAATATTTACTTTCCCAATAATTTCACAGTTTCACTTGACTGACGCCTGAGTAAAGTGATGAGGCCCATGGCAATGTTAATTTTACATATGGCGGGAGAATACACAATGTTCTTACAAGTATATCTGAAGCAGGGCTTTCAAAAGTGCTCAGTTTACCGTTAACAGCCTTTAGATAAGTTTATATTGTAAAAATAACTTGGTTTCACTTGGATGGCGTATGAATGAAGTGTTCATTATGACGGCAATGTTAATTTTACATATGGTGGAAGTATAAAATAAATATGATTATAAAAGTATATCTTAAGCAGTGATTTCAAAAATGCTCAAATAACTGTAATTAGCCTATACCTACAGCTTAATCTATAATTAACACTGAGGGAGGGAAACCCCAGCATTGGCAACGTAGACTCGCTCGATAGAAAAGAAGTTCAAAACGTATGTCATGTATAATTAAAATAATGCTACAGGAGAAATAGGGCTAAAGGAAGCCCTGCTAAAGCTCTACATGTAAGCATTTTTTTTTTCACCTTGTGCAAAATTAATATTTTGATAATCCTGATTACTTTATTCACGAGTTGGTGAGCTGTAACTGTAAAATTATTAAAGAAAAGGAAATATTTTATCAATTTTCNTCAAAAGTGCTCAATTAACCGTGAACAACCTATAGTATGTTCTTTATTGGCGGGTGAGAACATAACCAGCAGGGTTGAGCAATGATGTAGTGCTAAATTAAACTGTGCTGGAGCTCTCCCTAACCCCTCACCCAACACCATTAAAAAACACATACCCTTTTTTTTTGCCATGATAGCACTTTAAAATAGCCAACTTAAAGAACAGTGTAGAATTTTTGATTTTACATTCTAATTGTTTGCGAGTGTTTCCTTGTACATTTTGATTATTTATATACATCACTTAAAAAAATATAACAAATTAACAATTGAAATATTTTACGCTAAAAGATTATCACACTGTACTGAGATGAATAAATGAGTTCTTTACTTTAGGTTTAAAGCATACTTGAAAATGGATCTTAATTTTCCTTTGTCTTGCTTCTTGTTTGGGCTAGTAGTGTTCTTTTATCTTCTGCTGAGCGATGTGCCATTAACCAAGGTGTTACATATAGTGTTGGTCCATTAAGTTTTAAAAACATTAATGTAGAGACATGTGAAGTCAACAGCCTTGTCCTGGTTGGAGACACGATGGGATTCATCTGGCTGAATCCGCTTTCACACTCTGCAGAGCTACGTGGGATAAGTTTTGTGCAATTAATCAAAGGAATCAACTCTTCAGAAACTCTATAACTATTGGCAAGATAATATCGATAGGCATTAATAATCTTTAGGGAATTTAATTTGAATCTATGGTAAAAAAAGATGTCTCACTTCATTTTCTCCAAATCGTGTGGGTATCTCTGAAGGCCACTGATCTCTTTCAAGCACTTTCAGTTCATTTAGGAGTTTCTGATATACAGCTGGTTTATTATTGTCTGAATTCCTGGTATTTTCTTGGCTTCAAGTTGTCGTCACTGACCGTTGCTTCAAGTTGTTTGCAATGCTTGAGAGTAGTTGTTGGTGATTGATGGAAACAAACTTTGGATTGTTTGTCAATGGACAAGAACAAAACTTTTCTTCATTGATAACTACTTGAGCATCAAGCACTCTAGTTCCTGCTTTCTCTTTAAGAGATTCAATAAATCTCATTCTTTGTGGTCTCGGAAAACATGGCTAGTCCTGATAAAGCATTGTACATGATAGCTAGGTATAAAATTAATTGACTGGTGAAAGGCGCTTCAGCAACCCATTGTGCATATTTCTGTATGTTTAACTTCTCCTCACATCCTCTTTTGCTTGTGAAAAATGACCGAAAAAAACACTATAACCATGCCATGCTGCTGAAAGAGTCGTGAATGAGCTAGCCACCCACCTAGTGTTCAATACGCATCCTATTTTACCAACCTGCTCATCCAGCTCTGCAGCACATTCTTGCAATTGTCTTTGGTTCATTGGTGATCGACTGTACAGTGAATATAGTTTATCCATAAATATTTTAAAGTTGTTTACACCACTACTTCATCCACTGCATCAGATATAGCTAGCTCTAGTCTATGGTTAACGCAATGCCACACAACAACATCTAACAGCTGTTTGGCTACCCCATGTCGTTTTCCTAGCATTGTACTTGCACCATCACTAAAGTTTGTTGAAGGTAATCTTCTGTGAACCCATGTTCATTTAATCAATCTATTAAAATTTTAAGGATTGTGTCAGACTTTTGATCCGGAATCTCAAGCAAGTCCAAAAATAAATAGCAGCGCTGCTCTGTTTTGTTAACTTCACACTTTATGTACACAATAACAGTCGACTTACATCTTCAACTAGTGGCCTCATCAATAAGAATGGATATTTTTCCAGAAATGTCTTTTATATTCTTAACTATACGATTTTTCATTTCGTTAGAGACATGCACAAATATATGAACAGCACTATATCATGAATGCAATCCTACGCCGATATTTACACCATTTAGTTCTAGGAGTTCAGACAAATTAAAATGGTCTGAAAAGGGACTGTCGTTTTTCGCTTAGCAATAAGCAAACCTGAAAATAAATTTGGTACATTCCAGATAAGCACCATTCATAGACTCGCGAACACTTTAAATTACATGATCTTTAGATTTTTCAGAGATTTTCTGAGCAATAACATGGGCGTTGGATTGCTTATGCTCAATTATTTTCTTTCTCGAAGATTTTAGTTGAGTTGTGCGCGTTGCTCCATTAAAACCAACTCTAACTGAATTCCATTCATTTGAAATATACATTCTTTGCTGTTTGAAAGAACCTAACTGCGACACTTCAGAGAATAGTTTGCAACCAAGCTTAACATTTTTTAAATCAAGCCACGGGAAAGAATCTTGTTTTCGTCTCCACATATCTTTAGTCCACACTTCCGGCCATGAGAAAACAGACTCTGGTTGTCTTCGATTTGATAATCCGCCCTCATTATGTTCAGCGTCGGTTTCTTTTGTTTCATTATTTTAATTAGCACTTTCTCTTCCACTTTGTTTTGTTGAGACCACAGACACGGTTTGCTCGACAGTTTCATTATTAATAATTTTATCTCTCTCGCCCGTATTCCTTAAAAAAAAATGATGTCAGTGTATTTTGCATATGTGCCATAATTAATAGACAAACGGTGCATGACGAGCACGAGAAATTAATATGAACAAATCACGTTGATATCAGGAGATATCGCACCGATCCTATGGACAGCGGCGCGATGCTGATAGTGTCCGCCGTCCGACCTGACTGCGTGATACACTACACGGTCGAAACACATGTGCTACACTGCCACCTAGTGGAGAATATGTGAACCAATAACGCGCGCGATGCCGGGCGGTAATTCCTTGCTTACCAGGTGCTAGCAAGTGAAGCGACCAAGCCAAGTTGTATTCATTGTGTCTCGTGCGAACCAGCATATTGTGTGTCGCATCGTTTAAATCCCACCGGCCCTTTTCTTTATCTGCAACCTCGCCAGCCGCCTTTACATCAACACCAGGCTAACCCGGGTACGTTCTTTTATTATTTTCTACTGAAATAAATAAAAAAAAAATTCTGCTTTCACGGTCACACAACCAGTGACGGAGCTGAGCTCCGGCTGCTCAGGGCAGTACGGGGGCGACGCCNAACAAATCACGTTGATATCAGGAGATATCGCACCGATCCTATGGACAGCGGCGCGATGCTGATAGTGTCCGCCGTCTGACCTGACTGCGTGATACACTACACGGTCGAAACACATGTGCTACACTGCCACCTAGTAGAGAATATGAGAACCAATAACGCGCGCGATGCCGGGCGGTAATTCCTTGCTTACCAGGTGCTAGCAAGTGAAGCGACCAAGCCAAGTTGTATTCATTGTGTCTCGTGCCAACCAGCGTATTGTGTGTCGCATCGTTTAAATCCCACCGGCCCTTTTCTTTATCTGCAACCTCGCCAGCCACCTTTACATCAACACCAGGCTAACTCGGGTACGTTCTTTTATTAATTTCTACTGAAATAAATAAAAATAAAAATTCTGCTTTCACGGTCACACAACGAGCTTAGCTCCGGCTGCTCAGGGCAGTACCGGGGCGACGCCCCGGCGCGCTCCGGCACCACTTAACCACTGTGGTTGAGAAAGGAAAGGGGGAGGGCTGGGTGCCCCTTGGCGGGTACCTGGCACGCACTGTAATCCTCCGCGTTTTCGAGCAGAGTGACTGGCATCTAGCGGGGGAAATATGTACTTGTATAGACGGTATAAGAAGCCTCTGCAGATATGATTGAATGCAGAAAAATGAAATGTAAAGTTTATGAAAACTGGAGATTTCTAGCTGGCATTGTGTAAATGGTTTCCCCATAAATTAAGTAACTTACTCGAACAAATAAAATTCAGCTCCGCCGTGTAAAATTAAGCAAACGCCTTATTAAGTATTTCATCAAGACAGAATATGGTGTATTTGTCCACAATTCCCGAAGGAAAAGTAACGTAAAAATGCTGGTAAAACGATAGTTTGAAGAATAATGAAAACAAGGAAATGCTGGTATAGATAAATATAATAATAAATAAAATGGGACGTTAATAATCTACTGATAATCAAAATCATTTAAAAAATGTTAATAGTAAACGCATAAAAAATTTATATATATATATATATACATATATATTGGTTTTCCTAATATCCCAGCCGGCAAAAAAGTGATTCCGCTTCCTTCGCTAAGGTAAATAAAATTATATATAAAATAAACATGCATACATGTAAGGTTTCAACATAATCTTTAGGCCCGGAAAGGCAGTTCTCAGTTATGTTTTGTCATTTCCCGAAAAGATGCGATTCTTTGTAATTACCGAGCTGCATAATGCATCTGTCAATGAAACATATAATTTTAATATGCTCTAATGAATACTAGCGTAGCTATACTCAGTGCAGAGCCTTATTAGTTTAATTTTCACTTTGCTAAAACAATGCCACTCCATCAAATGTAAACTTAATGTCCAAACATTCAACAATTAGTATATAAAATTCCCGACATATACCATTAGTTCACGCAATTCAATTATAGCCTCAAACATTCTCGTTTCTTGGCCAGCAAGCAAACACCACATTCACGTTTTACTGGAAATTCAGTGTAATTGTCATCTCATTATACCCTCTACGACTGCCATTTTTTTGGATACGGTGCTGCGCTCTGGAGGCGTCGGGGATGCGAATAGCGCTCGCCGCTGCAGAACACGGAGGCGCATGCGCCGCCCCCCTGGTAGACGCGGGATGCTTCAAATTACAGCGAGGAGCAGCTATGTGCGGCGGCGGAGGGGGAACCTCCCATTATCAGAGGGAACCTTGGCCACATTCCACTCGTCACGACTGAGCCACTTACCTTACCAGCTCCTGCCTGCTCTCCTGGTGGCCTGCTGCAGCTCGTCAACCGCCCCGGATCGAGCTACGTGCGCGCAATACACTCTTGCCTCCTGCCGCTCCACCGACACGAGCCTGATCCTGGAAAATGATGTGTGGAGTGGGGAATCCAGAGGTTCGAGAGCTCGTGACAACCAAGTCTTCAGAGCAGATGAGGGTGAGGTGAGTATGGAGCAGCGCCAGAATGAAAGGGCAGGGAAACGGGAGATTCCCGAGAGAACCCGTCGACCAGCGGCATTGTCCGTCACGGCTAGTAGTCTAACCACTACATCACCGCGGCCCCTCAATATGCATGACCTACTGCAGACACCACTTCGTGGTACTGCGAAAGTACGCTGTNCACTACATCACCGCGGCCCCTCAATATGCATGACCTACTGCAGACACCACTTCGTGGTACTGCGAAAGTACGCTGTAGTGTATCGCTGTACACCTGCGCCCAAGGCAGGCAGTCCGCCTAAGGAGTCTCCAAACCCTTCATCCTTCTCTCGCTTATTTTTGTTTCAAGCGTCTACTAGAGACACGGAGGGGAACAGGCTCAGTTGCGTATTCCTCCCTCCACCAGGGATATGGTATTTCCCACCTTCTTGGTTACAATTAAAACAATGCCAGCGGGACCACAATAAGAAAGCCATACCTACCAACATTTCTCTTCTAGTGTTTCATACACTCCTGTTAATAAGATTATTCTTTCTCGTCCTCTGTTCTAGTAGAAAACTTTTTCATACTTCATAAATAGCATGACATTTGGTAATTATTTTCTTTTGAGAGGTTTTTATAGAGTCTATATGAGTTTTTCTCTCGCCTTTCGTAGCTAAGGTTAGTAATTACCATGGGAGGTAAACATGGCCCCAACCGTGATCATGTTTGTCTAATTACAGAAAAACCGCGATACATAAGCCCTTATACTTGGAATATTTCCTGCATGCCTAGGCGTATGGGGCTCTGCCATGAGGCACAATAAGGTTACATCCCTACCTAGGACCTTCGACTCTCTTCTTAATTTTAAGGTAAGTTAGAAAAAATCGTAGCGAACTGCGTAGTCAATCCTCCAAATTACGGAGGAATAGTTATTAACGACAACTGATTTGGTTCGATGGGCAAGTTGCCGACTGATATTATATGTTTCGTACTTTTAAAAAAAAACCTTCCTGCTTGGTTTCAGAACTGAGTGTAGCATTGTAGTCTCACCGGTCCTTCGTGATACTGCGGAAGGAATGATGGAGCGCATCAGAATCATCTTCCCTGGTAAGCCACGCTTTGGTTGTCGCAACCAGGCTTCGGTTTGAACATTTACAATTATAGATTAATGTAGACGTGGGCCAAGCATAATGTACACTGCCTGACAGAGAGAATGCTACACCATGAAGGAATGCAAAATAACAGACCAAACTGCACACACAGATAGTCAAACCGGTGCAGAACAAATTATTCCGTTTTCATTCAAACAAATGTTCAGTATCCTAAAATAGCGAGTGTTAAGAAAGTAGAGGGACTTGAATATTGGGTGATACATTGCTGAAACCCGAAGTGGTATCGATTCGGTGACTGTCCCTTATTATAGTACCCCATAGGGGGACCATATGTTGTTGATCCGAGTCCACAGTTCATCTTCATGTTGTGGGAGAAGGAGGGTATTCAACAGACGTCCAGTCGTGGCCCACAACTTCTCGATTGGTGAGAGATCGGAAGATCAGTCCTGTCANCACTACATCACCGCGGCCCCTCAATATGCATGACCTACTGCAGACACCACTTCGTGGTACTGCGAAAGTACGCTGTGGTGTATCGCTGTACACCTGCGCCCAAGGCAGGCAGTCCGCCTAAGGAGTCTCCAAACCCTTCATCCTTCTCTCGCTTATTTTTGTTTCAAGCGTCTACTGGAGACACGGAGGGGAACAGGCTCAGTTGCGTATTCCTCCCTCCACCAGTGATATGGTATTTCCCACCTTCTTGGTTACAATTAAAACAATAAGAAAGCCATACCTACCAACATTTCTCTTCTAGTGTTTCATACACTCCTGTTAATAAAGATTATTCTTTCTCGTCCTCTGTTCTAGTAGAAAACTTTTTTATACTTCATAAATAGCATGACATTTGGTAATTATTTTTTTTGGAGAGGTTTTTATAAGGTCTATATCAGTTTTTCTCTCGCCTTTCGTAGCTCAGGTTAGTAATTACCATGGGAGGTAAACATGGCCCCAACCGTGATCATGTTTGTCCAATTACAGAAAAACCGCGATACATAAGCCCTTATACTTGGAATATTTCCTGCATGCCTAGGCGTATGGGGCTCTGCCATGAGGCACACTAAGGTTACATCCCTACCTAGGACCTTCGACTCTCTTCTTAATTTTAAGGTAAGTTAGAAAAAATCGTAGTGAACTGCGTAGTCGATCCTCCAAATTACGGAGGAATAGTTATTAACGACAACTGATCTGGTTCGATGGGCAAGTTGCCAACTGATATTATATGTTTCGTACTTTAAAAAAAACCTTCCTGCTTGGTTTCAGAACTGGGTGTAGCATTGTAGTCTCACCGGTCCTTCGTGATACTGCGGAAGGAATGATGGAACGCATCAGAATCATCTTCCCTGGTAAGCCACGCTTTGGCTGTCGCAACCAGGCTTCGGTCTGAACATTTACAATTATAGATTAATGTAGACGCGGGCCAAGCATAATGTACACTGCCTGATAGAGAGAATGCTACACCATGAAGGAATGCAAAATAACAGACCAAACTGAACACACAGATAGTCAAACCGGTGCAGAACAAATTATTCCGTTTTCATTCAAACAAATGTTCAGTATCCTAAAATAGCGAGTGTTAAGAAAGTAGAGGGACTTCAATATTGGGTGATACATTGCTGAAACCCGAAGTGGTATCGATTCGGTGACTGTCCCTTATTATAGTACCCCATAGGGGGACCATGTGTTGTTGATCCGAGTCCACAGTTCATCTTCATGTTGTGGGAGAAAGAGGGTATTCAACAGACGTCCAGTCGTGGCCCACAACTTCTCGATTGGTGAGAGATCGGAAGATCAGTCCTGTCANTTGATCCGAGTCCACAGTTCATCTTCATGTTGTGGGAGAAAGAGGGTATTCAACAGACGTCCAGTCGTGGCCCACAACTTCTCGATTGGTGAGAGATCGGAAGATCAGTCCTGTCAAGGAAGCATGTGTACACCTTGCAAAGTTTTCATGATAATCTGAGATGTATGCGGCCGGGAGCTCTCCTGTTGAAAATGGATTGCTGTGGGCCGCAGCACCTCATCAGTGTAGCGGCATGGCGTTAATGTTCCCGNGAGCTCTCCTGTTGAAAATGGATTGCTGTGGGCCGCAGCACCTCATCAATGTAGCGGCATGGCGTTAATGTTCCCGTAATGTGTACTAAAGGTAAGTAGCGGCTTGTGTTAATAATACCCTGCCGTTTGTGTTAATAATACTCTGCCGTTGTGGCGCTCCACAACGGCAGAGGAGGCCGCCCGATGGCCACGCCGCAGCCATATGATGATCATCATTGGTGTGACAGAAACGGAACTCATGGCCGGAGATCACACAGTTCAATTTTGTCCCCACGTAGCTCTGACGCGACACCATTCTAAGCGATGATGATGATGATGGACCTCGGTTATGGGAAAGCCTTCGCAACATACGATTGGACAACAAACATGCCTCAGCCAATCAGCGCGACACTGTCCGTGTTGATATCGGAGCATCCAAACCACCCTGCATACATCGCAGAATGTCGTTAGTCGTGAATTGTGGGTGTGCTACAGCATGGCGCCTGATGAGACGATCTGCGCGCTCTGACGTCAGCCTCAGTTCCAGTCCCACTACGACGATGCGCATTTACTTCCAAGGACCATAGTTGCCAAATATGGTATCACGTTGAGTTTCTTCCGCAACATGGCACAAGGGCCAACCGGCCTTACGGAGACCTACGAGAAAACCTTTTGTGAACTCATACGTCTGACGGAATTGTGAACGATTGCGTTAAAAGGCACCACAGCACCCTGTTCGTTCTCCAGACACAGTAACAGCCANGAATTGTGAACGATTGCGTTAAAAGGCACCACAGCACCCTGTTCGTTCTCCAGACACAGTAACAGCCAAAACACTCACTTTGCGTGGCCATAACGACGTCTTGGATGACGGCTTCACCTACTGGTTTTCTGGCTATATATCACGCGCGCGGTTCGTGTGTTTCTCCAGAAATTATAATCAAAATGTGTAAGCTGGTATTATGTACATGTGCTCTGCACGTTTCAATGTGCTGCATTCACGGCTTCAAGCTGTGGTATTTTCTCTTTCAGACAGTGTACATCTCAAAGGCTACTCCTTACATTTACTTACTTCAAACAATCCTGACAAAAGAATTTTCTGAGTATGTGATCCGCCCGTGAATATAATCTAATCTTAGCGGTCAGTGCATGGTTTCCCTGGCCACCATGGCCATCCCAGCGGCGGAGATAATCTTGCACGCTTATATTTTGATCACTGTGTTTGGATTTTAAACTCTTCTTTGTGTCTATTGATACACAGTACGTCTACAGATGATGTGATTTTCTGATTAAAATGGGCTTCGAAAAGTCTGTTCGCTGAATTCGAGCTCACGAATTATGAGCAGTGCTGAATGTCTGGTTCGAACTTTCATTTGTTTGGTCTTCTCCCTGCATGAGCGAGACACCAAAGTGATCACGGCCAAAGACTTCCTACTGTTAAAATATACTTACTGAAAATTCATTTAATTTTCGAATCCAGACCGGCGAATTAACTAAATTCTCTGACAGACAGATGCTCGGACTATAGAGTTCTCAAAATTATTAGAAATAAAAATCATTCAGGTAAGTTAACCGACGATTGTGGTATTCAACAGTCTTAAGGACTTCGGTTTGGCAACGGATTTTTTTATCCTACAGTGTAGCTCTGATCTCGTTCAAAACTCAAAAACGTGCTCAGAAGGGCTATAGCGAAGCAGGTGGGGAAAAATCGTCATGTTCAAGAATATTTGTGAACGTCGATATGATTTTAATGATGACTGAAATGTTTTACCACCAAGATTTCCAGTAAAGCCTTATTCAGATAAAATAAACATAAATTAATTTTAATAAAAAACAAATATACTGACTTTGTGCAAACTTGAGTTTTATTGTTGACAGTTACATTTTGGAATTTTCCTATATCGCGTGTCATTTCAATAAATATCTTGTGTCCGAGAACGAAAGAAACAATTTTGGTCACTTTCGAGGAGCAATGCTGTAATTAAATCACTTCAAATACATCTCATTTTTATGTCTCAGATTCCGTGTCACGCTGAAATTTTAACGTTGATTTATGTGCTTTAGAACCCGGATATGCGTAAATCTGAAACATTTGCTGCTGAAAGATGTTTTGGTGTTGCTTAGAACGTACACATTTGGCCTTGAAAAACGAACATCTGAGCAGTTCAGTCACTAGAGTAATTAGCATAATACCACTTATTCAATCGAGCAGTTCCACTGATTTCAGTGTCTTCCCTCGGATTCAAATTTTCAGAGAAAAAAGACGTACACTCTTATTCACTTTTCTAGAGCAGATTTTTTCAATATTTTGAAAGCATTTCATGGTTTCATGGCATGTCGATAGTAACTGATAGAAATATTTACTATTTAAAAAAAATGAATTACCTCTATATCGTAAGTATGGGCATTTTAACTTCAAGTATTGATAAGTACAAATTTCGAAATGTTATTTGAACACGACATTTTTTTTTTTTTGAGCTAAATGTTTCTTGAAGCTCCAGTAGTGACATGCCGCAATTTATTTGAAATACAACTCTTGGTTCCCCCCTGAAAAATTTTAACTTCTGGCTATTTTGACTGCAAATTTTATTTAAAAAGTTGTTAAAGAAATACGGGCGAAGCACATTACAAATTTCGAAGATAACATTAACCAAGACATTTTTAATGGCACGGAAAATTATTTAGAGCTTTAGTGTAACACATTTAATTTGTTCAGTTTTGATATTTGTACGAGAAATAATGTAAATGTATCCGTTCGGTTACACATCAATTTCTGAGTTTGGGTGTTGCAATCACATAATTTTTGGTGTGCGCTGTACTTGTGTTGAGTACTTGTCTTGTAGCCAGTGAACAACGATGATATTTGCGTTAACCATTCACGCCAAGAAAGTGTAGGAAGACTGGGCATTGATGTCTCGCCACATACAGTACCGGTCATAAATATCATTCACGTGCAACGTGTACACGATCACGGACACGGCATCTGAACGGGTTACAATTCCTGCAGCTCCTTTCATTAATTTCTGAAAAGTAATTTTCTCCATTGCCACGGGTATTACCGGCTATTATTTCAAGCCATAGAAAAAAATTTATGCAATACGCTAAAAATGTAGAAAATAATTTCTGTTTTTTGAACTTTCTCCAAGGACTTACTTCAGGTCAAGTCCTTTTTTTTCCGTGAATTTTTAAATATTTTATTTGATAGCTAAGGATAATATTTGTGAGCTTCCTGATGATTACGCATTTGAGTTGGCAAGAATCTAACCACATGGCATATTATATTTTATTTTTCATTTATTTTAGACGTCGCGGAAGTCCTCTTGCAGGACATGTGTTAGAGCTAGAAATCAAACCCACAGCCCATGGAGTGGCCATGTTTTACACGTAAGTTACTTTTTGTGTAAAAAGCAGTTTTCCTCTTAACACCAAATGGAATAGTACGACATACGTGTTACAGAGCGTAAGTGCCTGGTTACAACTGAGAGTACTCTATGTCGATGCCTATGCCGTGGTTGAGTGAAACGCCAGTGTAATGTCTGAAGGGCTCAAGGTTAGAATACCGAGAAAGGTAAGGAAGTATGTACCGTTTTGAGGTTCAATTTTTCATTTTTATTCGTAAGCCGCCCTTAAAATAGTCTTCCAACATGAAGCGAGAGTGTTAAAATGCAACAATAAAAATAACACAAAAAGTAAAAAATATATTTTGGTTAAGGGTTTAGAAAAGTTTTGCTGTGCTTAAATTTCTGAAATATAAAGCAAATAACTGGATTGGAACAATTAAACAATATTTCAATGGGATTTGTTTGTGTGTGCGTGTATACATATATACAAAAATGTAATCGACAAAAATAGTTAATACAAAATTATAGATTACTGATAAAAATATGTTGAGTGTATTTCCAATAATAACGTAGACTAAAAAATCATCCGTCTTGCGGTAGACCGTAACACATACAGGCCTACGCTATATGGAAATGAGATAGGCATACCTCTAAGTGGTCTAGTTAAGTTTGGTATTGTGGATATGTCATGCCTACTGGTGATAAATTACGCTGCAAGACTCAATAACAAAAGCGTAATAAAGGTGAACAAATACGACTTTTCCTAAAATCTTTCTGAAATAATTGGGTAAATTATATATTTCATGTTTTCCTTAAATTTTTGTATTTGTCCTAAGTCCGCGATAATAGTTTGACATTCGCAGTCGCCGACGTGTAGTACCTAGTCAGGTAATTTTTGTTCAGGACGCCTACGAAAAGTTAAGAAAAAATTCATGTAAACATTTTAATGCCACAAAATAACCTTTTAAAAATTAAATATCCACTTAATTTACTGCGATCTCGAACAAGCGCATTAGCTCTCGTTAACTACTTCGCCATCACCAGCGCGATTCCCTTTATGGCGCGGTTAGTCATTTAGATAGCAATAAATAATGTTATTTTGTTTGGACTACCAGCTCTGTTTTGACACCCACCAGACCTTGCCGTTGTCCGCCGATTTATTAATTAAACTTTATCTTGCTCAAATGCCATCGGGAGGAGAAAAAATCTGCCAAACTATGACTTTCATTTTCTGTGAGTTTTGATACAAGTCTTGCTGTGTTTACTTACTTTGTAATACTAACATTTATTCCGGGGTGATGTATAATAAATATGTTCTCTTTCTGATGAACATTTAAGATAATTTTGCTTACATCCCCTGACTATAATATTTTTAAAGTAGCAAACTTGCCATAATTTTAAGATTAATAAACAATTTTAAGTTGTAAACAAACTTAAAGCGACTGCAACATCACGCTTCGCCGTATCAAAAATGTATTATAACGCACGTTTGTCTTGCAATCGGGGTTTACTTTGCACGATTAATCACATAAAGGAAGGCGTGATTTAATGAGCATGTCAGACACATTGCCTGTTACTCAAATAATAGTTCATGCTGTAAGCGAGTCTTTAATAATCACTGGTTAGAATCATCACTGGTATAATCTTAGTCACAAATACCTTACTGGGTTATGTAGAATACGCACAACCATGAAATTCGTGACCTTAGCTTCTTCCCAAGATTAATTCTTTAGAGTTCACATGGGGATTTTTCGTTCTCTGTCAATTCTCATTCGAGTGTTTAGGTACAGAAGAAACAAGACGTGTACAATTTTAATAAGAATTCACATTATGAGCCATAAGTCGCTTTGCACTATGAGACAATAACATATGGAGCATTGTGCTGCTTTCACTCCAGAAAATACTTTGTGGGATTAATGATAAAGTCAGTGAACAGTTCAACTGAACCACACCTAGAATATGAGCTTGTGTGACAAAAATATTCAGATTTATTACAGAATACTCTCTCCACAAAACCTATCAGTTGTGTTCTGATAATTACTACGATAATAATATTGTATACATATAATGGTATAAACCAAATGACAATGTGTGTTGTACTTATGAAGTAAAGGATGTGTAATGGCCTGTACTCCATATCTAACACAATACTATAACATTTAGAAAATTTGAGTCGGAATTATGATTTTTACTCGAGTATTATAATGCCACAACAATTTTCTGCAGTGTCCGAGTTTTTATTATGCTTCAACGTAGAACTCTGCTCTGAAAAATACAGAGCCTGTTTAAATGAAACCCGTTTGAAGTGCGATACGTAATGAGTCTGGCATTTTAGTTTTAGAACACGGATGCTGAAGTGTAGCTGTATACATGTCGTTTGCGAAGTGGTACTGAAATTTCTGCGGGTTTAATCACTAAACGCGTGGAAGTATGTGGAAGATGGATGGTTTGGTACCAGACTCGCCCTAACAAGATCAGCGAGAGGAAACGCAGTTTTCGGCAGCTGAGGGATGCAAACCAGCAGAGATTTATCGAAGGAATGGTCACCATGATCGGCGAAAGTGCGTGTCAAAGATAAATTACCCTTACTGATTGGTCGCGAGCATGTTCCGCAGCAGGAAACTGCGGATTTACTACGTCGCGGCTATTCTGCCTACCGCTTTTATCACCATCTGAATTTAATATTTTCTGGCCATTAAAGAAATTCCTAGAGGAATGAAAATTCCACACCAATGAAGATGTAAAGCATGCAGTCCAGAACTCGTTCAAGGAGCAACAAAAATCTTTCTTCGTTGGCATTAGTCACCTCCTACCGTAACAATTGAACACCCTCCTGAACGTCACATGAGTAATCTAAGAAACATTAGATGCAGTTAGCTAATTTAAATATTACTCACTCTATTTGCATGCATTTCATCTTTAGTTTCTTTCCCTTCCGATGTCTACACATTTAAACGTGTCTCATATTATAACTTATGTTTGATCCTATCATACTGTACATTAAAAGCAGTCAAGATTTTAAGTACGATATATAGCATAGTTGTCAGCAGAGTGAAAATTTAAGGTAGACCAGTTTAACTCCGATTTCATAGTCCTTTTAAAACGAATTATCTACGAAGTGAATTTCAGTGTCTCGACTGCACACAAAATGTGTATTTGACTTGTACGTACATCATAACTAGGGACCTACAAAATTCGCGTTATTTTGTAGCTGCAGGATGAACTTCAAGACGTTGAATGCTTGCTTGTCGTCTGCCATTGGCCGAAAACTTGTGTGAAACGCCCAGTCAACGCTTAGAACCTGTATTTACAGCTCAACGGTTGAACAACCAATCGACTGCAGAAAGAACACGCATGTTAATGACGCCGTATAGTTGCCAGCAGCCCATGAAAATAAGAATTGTAATGATGTAGGAATAGGGCATTGAAGTCTATCATGTTGCCGAATAATAACACGAATTTTGCAGGTCTCTAGTCATAACGTATTCATCTACCATATTAAACTAATTCATAGTTAATTGAACACCTTTCGAAACCAGCCTGTTGGAAAGCCGTGGCTTCAACTCCATAATTTGAACGTAAATTTGGACCGCAGTACTTAGAGTTAATGTTAGAGGCGAATTTCCCCTTCACTTCTCATCAAAAATGCAGTGTTTTAACTGGCTGTGTGGGAACGGGTATCTTATATTTTCTTCTCATTGGAGTAATTATGATCGGCGCAAAAAAAATCTTTTTTGGTTGTAACAATTTATGTTATTTGATCATCGCGTGAATAGTTATCACAAGGTGCAAATAAATGTTAACTTAACAGCTGACGATAAGCTACAGAATGGGCAGAAACTGCACAGTTCTTAATAAACTAACTTAAACTGATAAGGTACGGTATACTGAAGTGAAAGGCGTTCTCATGTTAATCTTCAAAATCAGTAATCTCACGGACGTCGAAACCCACACACCAGCACTGCCTTAACTGACAGAGCAAAGTTGCTGTTTCAATAACAACTTTTCTCATTCTGCTCGCAAGTCTAACTACGAAGTCCCACACTATGTTCCTCCCAATGTCAGATGATCGAGAGTGACGAAGGGTCCACGAAGGTCTAGTGGTCAGACCATAGGCGTACGCAGGATTAAGTAATGGGGAGGTGCAAACCACAAAATGAAGACCCCTATTTACGAGATTTAAAAATACAAAGTAAGAATATATTTAAACAATATATTCATCACAAATAGTGTACCTACACTATAGCAAACCTATTTTTAATTTAGTGGCCGTTTCAAACACGCAGACTGTCTAGTGGAAATATGAAATTGGTAAGATTCATTTTATTTTCGTAATGAGAGGTTGCAATGGGGGTGCCGCTACACCCTCTGTATCCCCTGCACGCTCTGCACCACCAGCACCCCCTGCAATCCCCGCACCAACTACCTCCGGAAACACCCTGCACCACCTGCACACCCTGCACCACCTGCACACCCTGCACCACCTGCACACCCTGCACCCCCTGCACCATCTTCCCCCTGCATATCTTGCACACCCTGCACCCCTGCACACCCTACACCCCTGCACCCCTGTAACCCCTGTATCCTCTGCACCACCTGCACCCCCTGTAACCCCTGCAAACCCTGCAACCCCTACATACATGCACACCTTGTAACCCCTGAGCTCCCTGCATCCCCTGCATCTTCTGCACCACCTGCACCCATGTACCCACTGCACCCTCTGCATATCTGCACCCCAGCACCCCTGTATACCTGCACACCCTGCCACTCCTGAACTCCTTGCATCCCCTGCACACCCTGCATCCCATGCACATCCTGCACCACCTGCACCCCTGCATCCCCTGAAATACCTGCACCTGCTACTCCACCTGTACCCCGTGCACCAACTGCACCCCCTTTACCCCCTGTATCCCTGAAACCCCACATACCCTGCACACTTTTCATATCTGCACCCCCTGAACCCCTTGCATTTCCTGCACACCCTGCACTCCCTGCACCACCTGCACACTCTGCCCCCCTGCATACCCTACACCACNCCCTACACCACCTGCACCCCCTGCACCACCTACACCATCTGTACCCCCTGCACTCCCCGCTCCACCTACACCTCCTGTATCCCTTCACCCCCTGCACCTACAGCACCCCCTGCACCCCCTGCATGCTACCAAGGCACCTACTAGGGTGAACCGGTTTGGATTCCCGGCTGGGTCACCCGGAATTTTGCATGTGCAAAATGTGGCGGACATTCTCGATGGCTGGTGGGTTTAATCGGGGCGCGTTCATTTCTCCTGCACTTGCTTTCCTTTGATGCTCCGTACACACCTCATTTCACCATCCCCAGTGCTTAAGCGGGTAGTTTCCCTTAAATCTTAAAATCCTTTGTACAAATTTTTGTAATCAAAAAGCACGACCAAATATTATAAGTCAAAGCTTGACATGACATAAAATGCTACTAAGCAAAAATTTAGAAATTTGTATGGTTTCAGTCACATCCGTATTTTCCATTGAGTGACTAAAATTGTTAAATAATGAGTGAACTTCTGATTACGGTTACATCTGTGAAACGAATCACGTAAGAAATATAAGTTGGATTTCGAAATAACTCTTACGTTGTTCCCTGTGCCTTGACAACCTTGGTTTTAAAACATAGACTCAGGAAATTAGGTTTTTGAATAATATACATAAATCGAAGAGCGGCGACCAAACCTCTCTCTGCCTCAACTTCGACAGCGGTGTGCTGTGTGGGTGTAAACTGTGGCGAGGGAACTCGAACCCTCAACCTCATGTGTGGCAGCGAAATATTAGGTAGGTAGGTAGGGGTTAAAGTCTGGTCAACAGCGAGGTCGTTAGAGGGTAGCAAGTCGCTCAGAAAAGCAGGAACGGGGAAGTAATCGGCCATGGTCTGTAGCATAAAACCACCCCAGCACTCGCCTGAAGTGACTTCGGGAAACCATGGAAAACCGAGATAAGGATGGCCATGCCGGGATCCGATCCCAGGTCCTCCCACAGCAACGTCGCCCGGCAGGCGGGAGGGGGGAATGTCACTGGGTTATTTACCTCGCGCCGCATGAGCTCGCATGACGCCGATTGCCTCACGGCCGGTATGCGAGGCGCCTGTTGTCGCGTGAAGCAATGGCAGGCCGTCCATCCCGCGGCTGACGAAAGACCTTGAGCGTTATCCCCATTCCAGCTGGAGGTCGCGGGGTCAATGCCAGGCTGGTGCCTCTGCCCACAGCTGGCTGACCACCACTGGAGTCGCCCTGCGCAGACACTCAGCACGCACCGCTATATTCCTTTCCTTGATCACAGCACTGAGGTTACAGATCAGCAGGAAACCACTTACAGTCCATTGAGGGATTACTCCCAACTTTTCTGAAGCCCTACTAAAAATCTACTTCCAGGATATCCCTCCGTCTCATGCAAACAAAGCTTAACAAAGTATAGAAAAATTACATGAAATTGACAACGTACCGCATTCTTGCGCACTTCCTTTAATAATTCATTTTCATAAGAATTATTTCATACTTAGCATTACGACACGCCTATTTTCTCTTTGTTTTATTCATATTAATTATAAAGTAAATATTATAATTTTTATATGAAATATAATTTAATGTTTAAATACACAGGAGAATAAAATCTTTGCGATACACGACATATCTAGGACACAACCATATGAGTCATATATAGGATGATTTTTCAATGATTTGATTTAAAAGGTGTGAAGTAACCGCTAATAGACTATAGTAATATCAACAACCAGTCATTAGCCTCAGTGTCAGAACTATCACCAGCAGTGTCAACAGTAGAAATAAATGGCGTCCACTANTTTTCATAAGAATTATTTCATACTTAGCATTACGACACGCCTATTTTCTCTTTGTTTTATTCATATTAATTATAAATTAAATATTATAATTTTTATACGAAATATAATTTAATGTTTAAATACACAGGAGAATAAAATCTTTGCGATACACGACATATTTAGGAAACAACCATATACGTCATATATAGGATGATTTTTCAATGATTTGATTTAAAAGGTGTGAAGTAACCACTAATAGACTATAGTAATACCAACAACCAGTCATTAGCCTCAGTGTCAGAACTATCACCAGCAGTGTCAACAGTAGAAATAAATGGCGTCCACTACGCCCGACGAATTCTTTGTCATGCCATTAACAATTGATGTGTTTTTCGATAACAAGGATATTAATTTGTAATAATTATAGCATGGACATTGAATTCAGATGAAAATAATCGAATACAAGAGCATCCATACTCTCTTCGCATTCTCAGCAGGTAACAGTAATGTTACAGTTTCTTGGTTAGAATTACCGTTTACCACCGCCATGATCGTTCGTTTGTAACTGCTGAGACTGCGCTACGCATACACATTCCGCACATCGGCGGTCTCGTCAGAAAATGTAGCCTCCAACCCAGACGCCGAAACATCACTCGTCTGTGGCTCTTCACCTGTCTCAGTGAATAAAGGTACCCGGGTCAGCAGACTCAGCTGCTGCCGGCAGAAAAAGGAGTTCGGCCTCTGCAGTCGCCGTCAACTGAGACACGAGCACGCACGTCTGCTATCTCCCGGGCGGTACCACGCCCTAAACTATACACTGAGGTGACAAAAGTCATGGGATAGCAATATGCAAATATACAGATGGCAGTAGTATCGCGTACAAAATGTATAAATGGGCAGTGCATTGGTTGGGCTTTCATTTGTATTCAAGTGATTCATGTGAAAAGGATTCTGACGTGATTATGGCCACACGATGGGAATTAACAGACTTTGAACGCGGAATGGTAGTTGGAGCTCGACGCATGGGACATTCCATTTCGGAAATGGTTAGGGAATTAAACATTCCGAGATCCACAGTGTCAAGAGTGTGCCGAGAATACCCAATTTCCGCCATAACCTCCCACCATGGACAACGCAGTGGCCGACCGCCTGCACTTAATGACCGAGACCAACGACGTGTGCGCAGAATGGTCAGTGTTAACAGACAAGCAACACTGCGTGAAATAACCGCAGGAATCAATGTGGGACGTACGACGGACGTGTCCGTTAGGACAGTGCGGCGAACTTTGGCTGTACTGGGCTATGCCAGCAGAAGACCGACTCGAGTGCCTTTACTAACAGCACGACATCGCCTGCAGCGCCTCTCCTGGGCTCGTGACCATATCGGTTGGACCCTAGACGACTGGAAAACCGTGGCTTGGTCAGATGAGTCCCGATTTCAGTTGGTAAGAGCTGATGGTAGGGTTCGAGTGTGGCGCAGACCCCACGAATCCATGGACCCAAGTTGTCAACAAGGAACTGTGCAAGCTGGTGGTGGCTCCATAATGGTGTGGGCTGTTTTTACATGGAATGGACTGGGTCCTCTGGTCCAACTGAACCGATCATTGACTGGAAAGGGTTATGTTCAGCTACTTGGAGACCACTTGCAGCCATTCATGGACTTCATGTACCCAAACAACGATGGAATTTTTATGGATGACAATGCGCCATGTCACCGGGCCACAACTGTTCGCGATTGGTTTGAAGAACATTCTGGACAATTCCAGCGAATGATTTGGCCACCAAGATCGCCCGACATGAATCCCATCGAACATTTATGGGACATAATCGAGAAGTCAGTTCGTGCACAAACTCCTGCACCGGCAACACTTTCGTAATTATGGACGTCTATAGAGGCAGCATGGCTCAATATTTCTGCCGGAGACTTCCAACGACTTGTTGAGTCCATGACACGTCGAGTCGCTGCAATTCGCCGGGCAAAATGAGGTCCGACACGATATTAGGAGGTATCCCATGACTTTTGTCGCCTCAGTGTATATAGACCATTGGCGTCACCAGTATCTGATTATTGGGGGGGGGGCGCCAATGGTAGACAAAATACTTTTGGGTATTGAAGGGAAATGAGGGTGAATAAAATACATAAGTAAAAGTATTTCATTAAAAAAAATATAAAGTAAATGCGTACCTACAATCATAGGGTACATATTATGTACTTCTTACATGCATAAATTACCAACATGTTTTCTTTACGTGCGTTAAATATTATTTTCTTTACGGACATTTAAATTAAATACAAATCTGATCAATACTAGGTTTTTTCATGTATAATGCAAATAATTATATGTTGTTACAGCCAACATGTCTGCAAATTTCATAATATTACACGATAATTTTACATTTGTTGTACATACAAATAATTTCATTACAAGTTAATCTAAACTCAGATAATAATCCTCCTTCCTTCCCAATGAACCATCATCTCAACTGTTTTCTGGATGACTGCAGTGTCATATTACTTACGTCATATTTGCTTAATTTAGTTGTTTCAAAAAAACTGATAGGTATCAGACAAATTATAATTTTTACATCCTCGAAGTATTGCAATTATTATGGCGGGATTTCTCAACATTTCCCCTGACTCATTAAAAGTTCTAAGGCAAATAGTATATAGCTACATTAAAATGCTGATATTTCTTACAAACGACATAACATTTACTTTATAGTTAATCATATACAGTATTTAAGTATTTATTGCCTTTAAAATTGAAAAAATTAAACAGTTTATTTACTCCCAAGATGATCCCAATACATTCCTCCGTGAGTTATTATTACAAATGTCACTACTAAAGATAATTATTTTCTTTCGGAATGTCATTCTATTAAATTTATTTTTTGTTATAATCTTATTAGTACCAATCCAATAACAAGTAAAAAAAACTGGTATAGCCGTGCGTATGCAAATAACAGAGGTATGGAACCAATCAGAGTAACGCGATGAGGTTGGCAGCTAGATCGGTTACTGCTGCTACAATGGCAGGTTATCAAGATTTAAGTGAGTTTGAACTTGGTGTTATAGTCGGCGCACGAGAGATGGGACATAGCATCTTCGAGGTTGCGATAACATTTGTATGTTCGCGTACGACCATTTCACGAGTGTACCATGAATATCGGGGATCCGGTAAAACATCACATCTTCGTCATCGCTGCGGCCGGAAAAAGATCGTGAAAGAACGGGACAAACGACGACTGACGAGAATCATTAAACGTGACACACGTACAACCCTTTCTCAAATTGGCGCAGATTGTATTTGTGGACTGCCCTGCAGGATTCATGGTGTGAATTGCCTCCTGCATACCTTCAGACATTAGTCGAGTCCATGCCACATCGTTTTGCGGCACTTCTGCGTGC